>JAQGAE010000578.1:0-33320 GCA_034696685.1 Julus scandinavius | reverse complement strand
GTCTCAATCTATATGTATTTTAAATGCATTGCAAATGCATTGCAAATCATTGGAAATGCATTTCTGTTCGGTGTGGGGTGAAGTGAAGTCATTTGTCAAATCGAAATCTTATCACAAGTCAAGTAGTCCTAGCCTTATTTGTGTTTAACACATGTGCTAAACTAAGCTGCTAACTTTAACAAAACTGCAACTTAAATGATCACAGCACCAAATCAAAACTGTGAAATCCCTATTATGATCTGCATCACTCACAGCAAGTCTTTTGAGCTTGTGTGATGGATCAGAGATAGTACAATCTTCTCACATAGAAACCCACCTGTTATTACCGAGGTGTATCTTTTTCCCACGCTAATAAGCCTTGCAGGAAAGACGAGGAAATGATAGCTTTTTTATAGTAGTTGGGCGAGGGATAGCAGGCTATCGCGGTCTCACGAACAACACACAAACAAGTGACGTCAATGTACTCGGCACGTGTGCCTCCGCTTTACATAATACGAGATAATCCGACTGGGAAGAGTTATGAATTAAAAATATAAAAAAGGTGCCGTTGTGTCAACACCGCCACTAAGGTGCCAACCTCGCCTTTTTAATGCTGCATATCCCAGATGAATTAAGGACAAACATATTTTGTATTTACTATAGTCGCACAGTTTCCACTTTAGATAGGATTCTCACTAAGTGCCTTATAACAACAACAACAACAATAATAAAAAATCAAGGGCCTTTGCAAAGGATCTCAATTCAGTACATATAATAAGAAACGAACAACAAAGCGATGAAATAGGGCGGAATGAAACGTGTAGAAATGCCATCCTGTTCTCATCAGAAAACAAATATGGCAGGACCGGTACAAAAGTTTTGACCCATGCATCCACACGGCTAAAACATTCCCATCGCAAACAATGCCAAACTTAAAAATGGGTGTCTTTGTTTCTACATGGTGTATCAAGAAATGTTGAGAATGACGTGCTTTTGTCATTTTGAATGTTATATCTTAAAGCCACTGAACCAAACAGTGCAAGTTGGAATGTTAACAAGGATCACATCTAATAATCTCAGACACATAATGCAACAATACACGGACCTCTTATTATAAATCAGCTAATTAAACATGTTTACACTATATACATGTAGTTGAACTCAGAACAAAATAAAAGCTGCACTAGAAATTTTCAATGTTTACCCACTTTAAATATTAGGTAACACGGTGTGCCATGTAGTTTAGACCCAGCTGGACGACCCCCATCACTGGTATATCCCATTATAGAATAATTAATATAACGATAATTTATTATAATTCTATTAAAATGTTATCTAAAATCAGTTTGCCATCGGCGAGATATACAACTACTGCATAAGGTTACCACCTATCATTTAATTTTTATAAGAAATAATTTAAAAAAACTCGCATAAATATATGTAAATTAAACGCTATTATTAAGTTATTGAAAGGTTATTCAAATTTATAAGATACTGTCTATGTTAAATTAAGAGCCCATAACCCCCACTTAATCAAGGGCACATTTGCCTTCGGGCAAGGTGACATCTTTGCCAGTCTGCCACTGCTGTAATCTGGCCCATTCATGGTCCAAAGCCAATCTATTTATAAAATAATCTCAAACAAACGTGGACAATATGATGTATATATATATTGTGTAGATGTATGGAAATGAGTGGTTTTAAGTATTTCTTAAGGGATTAATATCGCTGGTGGATTTCTGTCATCACTTAAGCAATATCTTAGATGGATCAATCATAATTTTCAAACCAAGCTTCATGATATAAAATACCACATTTGGGCTACCCGTACCTGTTAATACCCATTAAACGACTAATTAAATGTAAATTTCATTTCATTGAACTAGTTGTGACCAGACTCACTAGTCTTTACGATAAATATGAGCAGTTTTAATATTAATCTTATCAATACAAAGAAACAACAACATGACATTACCATACAAGATGATTAGTTGAGCAAAGTTCAACTATCTAATATATACCACAGGCATTGTATGAATTTGTCTATAATGCAAACTTGAATATATAGGTAAGAGTCATATTAAAATAATTTGTAATACCAAAGTTGCCAATATCAACATGCAAATGCTCAACGCACAATCGATCTTTACGGACTAAAATAAAACTAACATGTATCATCAGACTTGTCAGCTTGAAAACTCAACCCTTGACATGTATTCAAAACAAGGTGTTTTGAATACGTTTCAGGTCACGAGTCTTTACAACACTAGTCATGTGTCATCATAAATATCCTCTTATTAAAGCAGTCGATTTCAAGTTACAGAGGGCGTCCAACTACTATGTGTAAGCAACAATTGCATATGATTGCTAAATTTTCGATAACTAAAACTTCAGTTACGCGTAATCTATCGAAATGAGAAAACGCTTTAAGTATGTTTATGAAAAATGAATCTTATTACAAAATGCCACACATAACAATGGCAAACAATCTTACTAAAAATGGTATTTGAAAGTTTTGCTTGTTTCTGACTTGTGTCTGACTGTAAAAACAAATTATCAAACATTTGTTATATTTATTGCTTCAATAAACTGTATATACAGTATATATTTGCATTTGTACGAAATTACAGATTCAACTTTGTCTATAATGAAATATCTCACTTTAAGCACCTATTATACCGAAATGAATAGCAATTAAAACTCATTCATTCCCATGAACAGTTAAATCAAAAGTTGATGATCATATTAAATCCAATAAGTCTAATTATGGCAAAACTTCCGGCCTCTACATATTGAAACTCAGGGAATTTTTCACATGATTTCATGTACCATCAACTTTTCCCAGATTATTTGAGGAAGCCATCAGTACTTACAGGTTGCAGATCTTCCTTGGTCTCAGGATTAAAATACACGCGTTTAAGGCAATAAAATAATTAAGATTGAAGATTATATCGTTGGTGCATATTTTAGGTAAGGTCAGCAAATAGCCACCGGGATCCACCTTCGACCATTTTTTTAAAGAAAAATTAACCCAAAACCTATGTATGTAGACCATGGCAAGCGGCACCACACACAATCCCTACCTTAACTCGGCGATTCCGCCCCTTCTCCAACCGCACACATACACAATAATTAGGTTGTTTTAGTTTAGTAATGGGTAGGTCAGTAGCGTGAGAACGACAAAAGAACCGAGGTCTGCAGGGAAACTTAAAGGTTAATAACAGCGGGCGTGAGATTTGCTTTCATTTACTTCTGACAGGACTAGAATATGATAAAAAATTGCGTGAATTATTATAAAAAAGGGCCTGATTTCTTTTAAATGTATAAGCTTACCAATGATGGATTCCTATGTTCACGCTACAAATATCTTTTAAGTCAAGTTCAATAACTTGTCTTAGGATGGTCAGTGAAAACTTCTAAAAAAAACAACGTTCAACACAAACATGGGTTTTCAATAACAATGTTTGACTAGTTTCCGGATTTTATGGGACCCATGAAAACCATGCATTCCGTCACCAGAGCATGGGATGAGATGCCCATGGAGAGCTTCTTGGTCTATCAATTTTAATGCTCGAGGAAATCCTGACAACAAGCCTACAGCATATAAAAGTGTAAAACTACTTAATATTTATTACCTTCATTGTGATGTTTCCCCAATTATATGGAAGCATAACTATGAATGCAAAAGTATTGTTATATCAATAGGTATTCAATTATAGTGCCCCATAATTTAACATGTTTACAGATGTCAAAAGTTACCCTTCAATTTAACTAAATAATACTTATCAGCATGACAACTGATGAAACTATACATGCTGAGATAAAGTTATTTGTGTTTACATTGAAGTTCATTCTACCAGTGTTACAATTATGACAATTAATTGAAACTAATTCAATTTATTTGCAAAACTGCTTCAACAACATGTAAGACAACTCTTCTTCAAGAGATTGGGTTATTGGATTTCCAACTGTTGTAAATCCATATCCTGATATAAAATGCAAGCGTTAATTTAGATACGAGTACACCTTGTTAATTTTCAGATTACGTGTTTTTTCCTAATGTTAATAAATTTGCACATATCGCTAAAATGAAAAATGGGCATGCAGTTTGTAGGAGAAATTGGATATTTAGAAAAACGGATTCAATGGTAAAATAATTCATCCATTTTGCTGCATCTATTGATGCTAGAGAATTTTATTTATAAGCACATACAGAATATACAGCAGTAGGGAACCATTCAAACATTGTTTTCCCCTACAACTTTCTAGAATATGATGTAAATTCAAAACTTGCACAAAAATAACAAATTTCATTCAAAGTCCTAAACATATATAATCTGGAGTTGCATTGGAGCACAAAAGGGATTATTTTCCCAATTCGTTGTTTAAAATGTCTAGTGTCAATGAGGGTACGTAGCATGTCTACCCTCAAATCATCTTTTTTACTAAATTCTGAAACTAAAAATTAAAACAACAGAAAAAACACAAATCACGAAATTACACCATTAGTGTCCACAGTCCGGCAATACAAGCCAAAGCCCTAAGGACGTCTTTTTTAATTGGTCCGTAGGGACCGTGGCAGTACATGACTTCACATTTTGGGGGAATAGAATCCAGAATCTTGGGGTGGACTATTTTGGCCATATATTTAGGATCGAGAGTATTATGCAGGGAACAGCAGAGCAGATCGCACTTCTAATGCAGAAAAAATACGTTTTTACCTTAAAATCGCATTTTACTTTAAAAAAAAGGTGCATTTTTACCTTTTTACCTACGAAAAACCACACTTAACGCCGAAAAATTGCCTTGCTAAAACAGATAAATATCACTTTTAATGCAGAAAAATAGCGTTTTTACTTGAAAAAAATCACACATTTAATGCAGAATAATTGCATTTCTAAAACAAGTAAATCGCACTTTTACTGCACAAAAAAATGTATTTTTATATACCAATGAACAATCGCACTTTTAATACAAAAAATTGCATTTCTAGATCAGAAAAACCACATGTTTTAATGCAATAGTGCAATTTCCCTTTTATATTTTGCCTATTCGGCTTTGAATTTGTAAAATTTATATTGGATTTTGGGGAAAGGGATCGATCCCCATTATCACCCCCACCATATATACGGCCTTATTAGTAACAACGAAAACAGGAATAAAAAACTAAAAAATCTCATTTCCTTGTGGAAAGTTAATGAGCCTAGTTATTCCACGGCGTTACTTACAGCAAATTAACTTACTAATAAGGATGTTTTATTAACTCGATAAATTTCTCAAAGGTTAATTATCATCTACTCCATATTTCAGCTATGCTTGACAATTTTAACATCTACATATACTGAACTGAAAATTTATTTAGTTTAGTGTCATAGGTGTTCTGCATGTATACACACACATTCAGAATTAGAACACTCAGCAATAAGGCCAACTGCCTTTCAAAGGTACCATCACTTCAATTATTGACTACACATGTTCATTTTGTGTTTGTTTACATACAGAATATTTACAGAAATCCAATAGAGAATAGCTCGTGCCAGTGCATTCCTGAAATCGTTAAACGTGTCCATTACAAGTCTAAAGATCGCGATTAAACAAGCAAAAGTTGATTGAAAACCATTTTATCAAAATAAAATGACTGTTTCAAAATTGAAACTAAGCTTTATATTATTTGTTTCACCGCTTATGCAGATGCCTTCATGTCCCTAAGCGATTTCGTATGCAGAGCCACCTGATGAAAACGTCTGTGCAGAAGAAAAATAGCCTTGTATAGATGATTTACTGTTTAATATCAGGCCATTCACAGACAATTTCCAAACCGAAGGTATACAATTACTGGCAATTAAGCTGTACAAGGAATAAGCTAGATATATGAATAAACTAATTTCATGGCAAATGCGCGTTAAAACCATAGTCTTTACAGTATCGCAATATTCAGGTAAAAAAAGCACTATAAATTTGCATTGGTAATATGGTAGTATGCTGGCTTTGGGGGAAAAAAAAGCCATGCATGACACGTCCTGCATTTATAATATGAATCATACAAGTATGGACACAAATCAGTTAAAAATTCACAACCTTAATAAAGGCTTGACCTGCGACAAGTCAACTGCATAATAGATGGGAATTGTTTTATTGTGTGTTTTATAAATACGACTAATTTGGCTATTATACGAACGGATCATTTAGTCTAATAAGGCTTAATGAACTGGCTAGTTTAGATCAATCAACGATTTTTATACATTAAAAGTACTTACTACATACCTGTTACATTACTGTATAAACAGATACGATTCAAATGATCGAGTTAAGAGAATTTATCATTCATATTCTATTAGAATGATACTTAAAACAAGGGAAAATAAGTATTTGAACTTTCTTTTTCAGAAGAATTATACGTAATATGTGTTATTATAAAGCTAATCATTGCATTATAGATTATGTGACAGCATATACTAGTTTTTCAAAAATATTTGCTGTACATATTTTGAAATGTATACGTCTAGCATGTCCAATGAGAATTTTCAATAAAAAATCATTCAAATGGTTTTTTCTCAAGACTATTCAATTCTAACATTTGGTCACTTCTTGAATTTAACATCGAAAATATACTAGCAAAAACATGTTTCAGCTAATGTGCCAGCTAATGATCTGGTGTGACTTGGCCTGAAAAAGGACCCATGGGAACCTAGCAAAAGACAATTCCTCATTATATTCAATTTAACAAGGTTCAATTTGGCACGCAGTTAATTGAAATTGTTACTGCAGCGACAAATTATGAAAACTCCAATTGAGAGAG
The DNA here is from genome assembly GCA_034696685.1 of Julus scandinavius. Taxonomy (NCBI): domain Eukaryota; kingdom Metazoa; phylum Arthropoda; class Diplopoda; order Julida; family Julidae; genus Julus; species Julus scandinavius. The sequence continues at coordinate 26,542 of JAQGAE010000578.1, read as the reverse complement.
TTAAAAGTATATAAACACCGTCGATCATTATTTTAGTAGTTATCATTGAAAGTATATTTTCATTGTGGAAACATGGAAATATTATGAGAATTGTTACAGGCAACCAAACTACGATTGATCATTTTTAAATGAATACACTGATTAGTGAAAAAAAAAAAAAAAAGATTAGCAAAAAAACCATAGAGAATTTCTATTGAAGCTCAACTAAACTAAACATAAAACTATGAACAGAGAAAGGATTAAAAAGCATAGTATATTTCATTACAATTGAATTCTGAAGCCCTTCTTTGAAAAGTTTTTAGATTTGTTGGTTGTTGTTTAAGCTGTCGGTACATTTTCTAAACAGTGTGCATGCCGGCATGTTTGATGTTTACCATAATTTTTTAGATCTTGATTTAAATTCTACTCCCTCATAGTTTGTTTTCTAATTCAAAAAGGTCCCATAATCTCATATCTACATCAGCTATGCATCAGTGATCAACCAACCTTAGTTTCAGAAATTACAAAACAAAATCCTTGCTGTGCATTTTTTTTATGTTAATGTTTATGATAGTTTAGGTCATGTCCTCATCAGTAATCTAGACATTTTTTATTGACGAAGAAGGATTAATTCTAATACGCGTTTTTTCACTTTAGTATTGCATACAGAATGAAAATTTTCCAGAAATTATTTGCATTTAAATGAACACTAAATTGTGTTTTGAGATAAGAATTCAAATTTATAAAAGGAATATAATATACACGCTGCTTAATTCTGTTGAAATGGTGGTGTTACAATGCGTTGTTTAATAAAAGCGTCTCAAATCACCTGTATTTTCCTTCAGATATTTTGGTTTAAAAATGCTTCTAATGTAATGAAAAATAAAACAAAACATTCAAGTTAAGGATACGCTTCTTGAAAAGTTCACTGAAAAGCATTTTTCCAATAAGATATTGTGATCACCAAATTAAACCTATAAAGTACTTTTCTATATTTCATTTTGATGCAGTGTAGGTACTTTCCCATATGTAGTGAAGTTAAGTTTGGAAAAGTGTCAGTGTGATTTCAATGATTTCAAGACTCACCCACGATTATAAATATTCAATGACACCTTTCCCTACCAATTTGTACAGAACTTTTTCCAAAGAGTAGTAGTTTTTGATTAATTTTGATATCAGATTTTCCCGATTAATGGAAATTTATCGACGGTTTTACAACAATTTCAAGTATAATTCCAGATATTTCCGACGTGCTAAAAACGCAAGCACACTTTCAGACGTTCCCGATTTTCAATATTAATCACAAAGGGTGCATTTTCAAGAGTTATCAAAAAAGTCGCCAATTTAAATATAGTATATATATATAGCCGTGTTTATTCACTTTCGCATGATACAGATTTAATAATTATTTGATTTTTGTAATGTTCATAATTTAAAAACAATACAATATATATATTAGATTTGTATTAATTCAAAACATCATACGGTACAAAAGTTTTCTATACTAAAACAAAGATATATTCATGTAAAAATGTTATTTACAGCGATAAAGATAGTAAATTTTGTTACGGATTAAAAAACGACTAACATAAAACACAAAAAATAATGAGAAAATTAAATTTATCTAGTTTTAATAAAGAAGTACATGATAATTTTTATAAAAACCTAGCGTAGCCCCTAAAAACGTTCCACGGAACCCAGTTGTAGGGTAATAAATTTAATTAAGGGCTTTATGGATACACAGGTATAACTTTCAAAAATATATTTTCTAAAGAAAATATTGTGAACTCCAAATTAAATATATTAAGTATTGTTCCGAATGCAATTTTTCTACATTGTACACTTTCTATTAGTGGCCATATGCTTGCAATGATATACAAATATGCCCACAAAGGGTGCATTTCAACTGTTCTCATTTACCTATCGTATATTTTGGGGCATTCGATTCAATTGAAAATGCACACACCAATTTGTAATGTACTTATATTAAGACGCAAAATTTTATTTTGCTTTGTTCGCATTAAACCTCACGTAATTACTCAATGTACCTGCTACAAGCACTTGTATTTTAAAATTTTCAAACTTAACTTTAAAAATGCTCCAAAGTTTCTTAAGCAAGAAAACAGACACTTCCATTTTTTAAAAAATACCATTTTAACATTCTACCTAGAAAAAATGATGCTACCTAACAATGTTACAATGTTTAATTTATCGATCAGGCGGGCAAGAAAACTAAAAAACCAACTCCGTGCTTCAATTTTCTCACGTTAGCCTGTTAAAAATGGTGCAATTTTACTTTCATCGTCTTCTTAAAGAAAATGTTATGTGAATTTCAAGTCTCTGAATCAAGTTAGATGTATACTTCAGTCCTAATTATCAGACATGTACGAGTCTCGTCGATTTCATGTCTTCTGATAAGCCCTCCCATAAACAGCTTTTCTGGATACAGAGCGGTTATTATAAATAGGCCTATAACAGGTGAGAGTTAGCTATAACGAGGTAATAAATAAGTTCATTACTGGATAATTCCATAACCAATTTTTACCCTTGGGGCGGTCATTTTTTTTGTGCTCGAAATAAGCAAATTACTGGACGGTGAGAAGGTGGAGGAAAAACCAAGATATAGGCGAATAGAAATCAGGTAGTCGGTGGGGGGATTCTCACCCAAACCTAGGTTAAGGGACGGGACGTTTCTTCCCATGGGAGACAACGCAAGTTACCTGTCACAAATGGGTCTTTATTTTAGGGAATAAAACTCGTTCTGTTCACAAACACATAGAAGCAACGTCTACGAGGAGGGCATTGCATCCGTAAAAAAACAGGCCTACCTCTAACGTAAGGATGCTTCTGGCAGTGAGATGGGGGAGGGTGGGTAAATCTCACGCCATAGCTCAACGCCAAATTATGATCATTGTCACTGAAATCGTGGGATTAATATGTTTTACACATACTTTCAACTTGATCGCAATCCACGGTGGTCAAATATTCCATCTTGTGCCTTTAGGCACATTAAAGAAGAAGCCCAGGTGAAAGTTCTTTACGACAAACTTACACGGAAATCGGCAATCAAGCTGCTCAAGTCCATCATATTTAAATTGTCCATTCATTTCACGCGAATTTTTTATTTCTTCTTTAAACAAAACTCAATGACCCTGCAAAACGGTTGTCAAATAAGTTTCCCATATCACTTTGCTCGGCTAATTAGGGCAATACATTAACAGTTTGTCTCAGAAGTTAGGATAGGTGTCCAACCCCCGACGCTCATTCCTAATTGGTATATACAGCAACAGCAAATCTTGGGAACCACTAATATTGAATAATAGACAGTATATGAACAAGGGGGTACCCCTCCTCCCAATTTGTTCTTTTGCATGTACAAATTAATGTAATATTTATGAAATATATTAAAAACTTCAATTTTCGTCAGTGTATGCACAAGTGCGCAGAATTTGAAAATGGGAAAACAGTATTTTTATACAGTTACCTTTTCTATAGAGACTGCTAGCTCCTATCAAGTCAATTCCAAGGATTAAAGAAAAAGGCAAATCTAACAACATACATTGAGAGAAATTCGGAGTTTGAATAACACTCAAAATGTTTATTTTTATATAGAACTATAACAGTTAAAATGTTGACTTAGTTTGCTTGCTATAGTTTTCAATTCAATTCAGAACCCTATACAGTGAGCAACTAAATACCATATGGTAGGGGGGTAGAAGAATTCTCCTACGTCAGTAGCGACTTGGACATCATTGCTAGATTGAATTCCTACAAAATCTGAACATTCGCCAGGAAGGCTATTCCATCGTCTAATTGAATGCAAAAAAGACTAATAGTAAGCATCTGTCTTGGAGCTAAGATCGGTCAAAGTATTTGAGTAATTATGTTTACGCCTGTAGTGGACGCAAAGCGTTAAAATATGGGGAAACAAGATGTGAATTACAAGAAAGATTAAAACGTAAGAAAAACCTCATAAATGTTCGCGTCTGGACCTAACTGTGTCCTAATTCAGAAAGTGGAACATTTCTGTCACACTCGCAGAATTCTGGTAATTGCAATTAACAAACCTGGCTGCACTACGCTGGACCATATCTCTATAGCCTGAAAATGAACCACCCTGTGAGGGTTCCAAATAGGAGCGAGATATCTTTACATTTTCCGCACATTCTCGAAATACGTGTTGAATGAATCTAAGGTGTTGGTTCGCTGCCCCAACAATTTTTGTTAAATGGTATAATGGATGCGAATGGTTTTAGTGTAATGCAAAAGAAGATTCAAATATGCGTATTTCGAAAAAATTGTACGCAGAAGATTATAAACCGAGATTTATCGAAGTACTGAACATCAAAGAAAAGTAAAGGTGAATACAGAGATTACTTGATTTTTCAAGAAAATGTTTATGTTCTGTACTAAGTATTACTTTTAACATTATTTAACCCCAGTCTATATAATGGAAAATAGTTTCATGTTTAAGTAATTTCTGTAACCTGGTAGATTTCATGAAAATGTATGCATGCTTAATTAATTGGACATGTTTTGCAAGTAACCAGGGTGACCACTGGAACCATACTTGCACCGCGTTTTAACTATATACATGTTTATTTGTATAGAAAGTATATAAAGGGCGCTTAACACCAAACATTTAAATTATTTTGTCCAATTCCTGCAACATGTATATATTTATGCTCCCATTAATTTAATATAAAAACAATAATATTAGGGGGAGACCGGGGCACAGTGGGTCAAAATTTTAGAACTAATTTCTTTTTGGGAAAAATATTTAACTTGTAGCATTTTAAAAGAATGACACAGTAATATACTAGCCTTCAGGATCTGTATACATTTTGCCATCCTTTTAGAGCTACTAGTAGTTTTTTTTTTTTTGCTATAAGAAATGTAAGATGCTTGCGCAGTTTGTCCCAGTGTGCCCCTATGTAGGGGTACACCGAGACATATTATGGCATGGGGTACAGTGGTCCATGCGAAATTAAGACAAATTTTACAAGAAAAAGAACACCACATTGGTTAATTGTATTTAACTCAGCAATCAATTTAAAATTCCAAGTTTAAAATTAAAAAACGATAAAAATTAACCGTAATCACAGCAGCTTTCATATTTTGACTGCTTATACTTGTCCAAATGTGGTTTTTCTTCTGTGATTGCGAACCATTTTCCCCTTAAAACATAAATTTGTAATATTTAAACTTGGTTTTTATTTAAATGTATAATTAATGAGAAAATATAAAAATGTAACCCAAAAACGCGATATATGTACATGAATAAACAACCTTCATAAATAAACGTTAAAGGGGCTGCCTATCAGTTCATTTCAATAATCAGGGTGCCCAGTAAATTTGTTGGAAAAAAAAATGCAAGCATATTTATAGTCTTCCAAGGCCCATTCCTTACATTTTCAAGGACACCTCGCATGACTGATTACCACAATATTTATATCAAACTAGTCAGACATTTTTCTAGAGAACTTAAAAAATAGTCGTTCTTTCTAACATGGAATTTTTCCGATTAACTGATTTTTTCCGACGCGGACAGGAAATTCCAGCATAAAATGGTGTTTAACTCGAATTTAAAGCATAATTGCCGACTTTCGGGGAATTGCCAAACTTCGTGGTGATTTAGATGGAATACAATAGACATATTTTGACTCATGGCAAACCAATCCAAGGCCTAAAATTGGTGCAAGCACCTTTTGAAATTTCCTTTCCAAAATAAACATTAGGTTATGAATATTTATACTTGTAGCATAATTAAGATAAAGAGATTCTTTAGAGATAAATAAATTCTTTTCACCCTTCTTATAAACTTTCGTAGTAAATCAATTGAAAAACACTATTAGCCATTTTTTTTAAAAATATGTCAATGAAGACAACACAATTATAGCTTAATAAATAGATCGATAAATAAAGTTAATGACAAAATAGTGAACAATAAATTATAATGACAAACGTTAATTTGAATTTCACCTATAAGGCTTGATATTAGAACATTATTTTAATAAACTTATACTGTTATAAGACAAATTTGAATTGACAATTAACCACCTTAACATGAGACGTCTAGTACAGAAAGATGCAGTTGGCTAAAGAAATACATTAGTTATGAAATAATTGCAAGTTTTAATTGGACCTGTAGCATATTTAGTCACGGATGAAATACCGTGACAAATTTTGCCATCTTCTTTAATGAAATCAACTAAAAGCCATGTGATACCGTCCATGACTTAACTCTGCATTAAGAGTAATTGTTACATTAATTACCACATACAGGCAAAATGAAAAATATGAATCTGTAACAATTATAAAAGAGAAACTAGTGTATAGTAATGCTCATACCACAGTTGAGTGACTAAAGTATTAAGGGGCTTGGGTAGCTTAGACCATATAGAGCGTCCACACAAATGTGCCATGCAAATGTCCCATGGCGACTGTCAGAGGTAGGAACTAGCCCTAGTTCCAAAGGGATGCACAAGTTAGCCAGCTAGGGGCCATGGCCAGAATGAATAATATACCACAGTTGAATGCGGTACTTTTAAGTATGAAAACAGATTTAAATCTTTTTCTTGACCAATAAATTTAGCAAAAACCGACACAAATTCAAACCTTAAACTTCAATATCAGTAAGGAGCTGAAGTTCCTTGAGCTAATGGGTCCATTACTTTATCACCCATGGAATAAAATGCTATACATAATTGAATGTACAAGTAACATTTTTTCCTCCTGCAATTATTATGCAATTGGGAGAACAAAAATTCTGCTAAACGAATTTAACGTAATCTTCGTTAAAGTAAATTTTAAAAACCTCAACATGTATGTAATTATAGATTGCTGAAATGAATTGTTTTACATCTTATTCAGTATTATTAATAATGGTAAAAAAAGGAAGGTTAAACGACGTTACCTGGCACCATTACTTTGATTAATTCCTGGAAATCACTAATTCAAATAGCTCGGTTTATTTGTGGGTTGTACAATATTTTAAGAACATGAACAACTATGCAGACACATTCTGTATACATATTGCCCTCTTGATGCTTCTAAAATAAGCTCCTTGCCATTTTCCAATAAAAATCCAAAGCAATTATTAGATATGGCACGTTACATGTCCTTGAAAATCGATTGGGGTGAGAGACTTTTATACCTGAGCAAAGACATTTATGCTACTCATTCATAATAGATTTGATGCAGATTAATGCATCGAACATTGTGCTAAAAAGCATATTGAAAGCCATTATACAAGTATGATTATAAGATTAAGCCAAAAGACTGTCATTGAAAGTAACTCCTTGCAATGATAATATTTAAAATTCAACTGAAAAAGCAGCCTAAATTATTCCATGAAAAGTAAATCATTTAGAACTAGAAAAATGTTTCAACATAAGGAAATAAGCTTAAATTCTTAATCGGCCATTTAAAGTGATATCGTGTTTAAGCCCTAAATAAGGTGATACTCCCAGTTTTGAAGTTACAATACATAGATGCTAACAATCACAAACAACATCTAAGTTTAACTACTCATATTAAAATTCCGTGAAAGCCAACACAACTTTCGTACTTAGAAAAGACACTTCTGGTATAAATAAAAAACATTGTTCTCATTGTAATATAATTGCGCCACACACATACGGTATACTATAGTTGATTGGAGTTTAAGGGGGATTACAACCCTATCCCTTTAATGGGTGAAATTTGCAAAGACACTCACAGTCAAACAAAAACAGATTAACTAAAAATAAAAATTGTTTAAAATAGCTTAAAAAAGCAAGGGGCTTCGCTTCTCATTTTTCACTTTAAAATAGTAGATTTTTAAAAATTAATATTTACTAAATTTTTTGAATGTTTGCACTCCCAACTTGCCTATCTTATGCTGCCACCTGCTGGCAGCGCGTGAAAAATAACGGACATTTTTCAAACTTGTATATTAATTTTTAAAAATCTACCATTTCAAAGTGAAAAACGACCCTTGCTGATCCATCAAGCCACCCCAAACAATTCTCACCCCCACCCAAACTTCCCTCATTCAACTGTGAGTATCTTTGCAAATCCGACCCGTTGAAAAGGATAGGGTTGTGATCCCTCTTAAAGGTCCTAATACATCTACTGGCATACAATACGACACAAATAAACAGCGTTTAAAACTAATGTTTTTGGACCCGAGTTCACTTTCCGTGTCGGCTACCATGTCTGTAGTTTTCATGGTATTTCACAGTTGTTTCCAAATAATAAATGCAATAATAGTTCCTCTAAAAATCGGCCGCGACCGTGCTCCCTCCTCTCTTCACACCTATTATAAATTACCAAAAAATACAAACAAATACCAAAACTATGTTCCTAATTACCAGGTGGGCCAAGTCCCACAATACATGCGCGCTTACTATAACAAGGGGGAGGCATGAGCTCTGGGCCACATGTATCAGCAAACGTAGGAATGGAAATAAAGGACAGACGCAGATCTAAGGATCTTTTGTCCTAGATATACCACTAGTCTTAAATATTTACAGAATTTCTTCCAAAGAATTTCATTCCAATATTTTCGTTACTGGTGTAGAGGCTATCACTTGGAAATTATTTACTTAAAATAGAAAAGAGCGAGGAACGCAGTTGTGTCGAATATTTGAAGGGTAAACTATCTATAAACAACTGTAGAAAGCCATGAAAACAATTATCAGAATACCCAACATGAATTTAAAACAAGTCACCAGATTGCCAGATTAAATATCAACAAAGTCAGTCACACAGCTCTGTTTAGGAAGTGCGAGCGATTCCTATTTCCTTATCGCATAATTTCATTATTGGTGACATAATAAATTAGTAATTGAATGCCTGCAGACATTTTATCAACATGACGATGTTTAACACTGTTATTTTACAGTTCACGCTACAGAGAGAGAATTACAACACCCAAAGTATTTAACTTCCACGCGTGAGTCTAATCTCTAATTGCATGTTAATGTTTTACAAGTTTGTTAAAGACCAAACAGTTGTTTACCTCATGTGCACACCACACCGGCGAGGATGGACGTCCTGTGATTAACGGCGGTCTCACTGGATGCTTTAGCTTAAACCACAAGGGGGAGGTCAAAAATGACCCTTAATTCACAATAAGGGTATCAAAGCGCACACAAAAGGGTCAAATTATGCCCATTAGACAAAATAATCCCGTATTATGAAAAGAACATGCCGGAAAGGCAAATTCTCTGAAAACAGAAATCCTTAATTTCAAAGCGGTAAAAAGTAGTTACCACTATGCAATGTTAAGAACCCTTCAGGCGCTCAGGACAAAGGCTAACAAAAATTTTCCCACGCTCTTTTAAGGAACCTTACTAGATTTTGAATACAGAAGGTAGACTAGACTCCATTAGCACCACCTACCATGCACTGTGCAGCTCACGTTATGGGCTTCCAAGGTAACATTTCCCTCAATCCAACTAGCCACTATCAGGACAACAGTGAATGTTCAAGTAAATTCTTCTTTGCTTGACATTATCGTAATCTATTGCAATCAAATTAGAAAATTGCTTCATTTATTCAAATTTGTATGAACACCATCTACACAAATCATCTCAATTTAGTTGATCGGTCAATACGACCAAAACTACAGAGGCAAAAATGGCACAGTATATCGAGGATAAAAACTACTAGATTATTGTACATTAGCAAGAAACAAGAGGATCTAAATTATATTCAGGTGGATCTTATTCTTAAGAAATCTATACAGTACAAGTAGTGTGGAATATTTTACATTCTTACAAAAATAAATTTATCTGGAATATTAATAAACGACTTTTCATCTATATTTTGGAATAAACTTTTGGATTATTACTTCCAATTCCATTTTCTTGACCCAAATGAAAGTGCACTTATGTTAACAGAATTTGCAAAAGACATCATGGTGTTTTGCATCTGCACACTATCAGAAACTATTACTGACTGTCTAATTAACTATATAAATATTATTCATCGATTACCCAATTAGTGATCGAGTAACATAGATTACTGTATATTAAATATTTTATTTCCCAGCCTAATAATTTATTAAGAAAGAAGTTCATGAGCAACTAAAAACTTGGAATAATCGAACTTGAATACGTTACGATTACTGATGAAATAAATAAATAGAAATAAGCGAATGACTAAATAAACAAAGCCTAGTTAAAAATGCCACACTTCATGCAATCTCACTTGTTTTTACCAAAGAGTGCCAGTTAGGTGACAACAGCTCATTTCATATGAATTAAAAGTTGTATAACAAATCGTGAAATAATAACAACTTAACTACTCATTGTGCTCTTGTCAGATTGTGTGTAGCAGTTGCCACATTTATTCTTGTGTCAGTCGAGCACCCATAAATGAGGCCATGAAATGCAAATTTATATCATGTAGTAAATGCATTCATAATAGGCCCGTTTTAAAGTGACCCCATATGTAAGCATGTTAGCATAATAAGAAATAAATTAACTGTACATGCTATCAGTGCTGAAATACAATTGGACAACACTTCTTGTACATTCACAGAATGACTAAGTAAGTCATTGATTATTGTCATTTGGATATAAAATTGCCAATCTCACTAAAATCACCCCAGCTTGCTTGTCAATCTCCAGGCTGTTTAGCTTTCGTCGCCTGCAGTTGTTTACAAACACAAAACCATGGCAACTGCATTCAAGATGAAAGGTTAGCCAAGAGTAACACATGAAATGAAATTATTCCATTCTTGTGTCATCTTTGGACTTCATATTTCTGAGTGTCAAAAGCTGAAAAGGGAAAGAGGTAAACGTTCTCATGGGTCCCTTCATTTCCGCACCACACTAAACGCACAGATTCGAATGCCTAATAATGACCATAACCTGGATAATTAAGCCGTTATCAGTAGTTTGCGGTTAAGTATCCTAGTTAATGAAACAATACAGACAACTAGTTAGTTCTCACACTATGAACAAGAATCGGTACTCGTCTACGGGGTGGTCAAACACTTGGAGATGTCGGGGACAAACGTGTTGTGCACGCAGCATGATAACAATATTGGGGCATTCACGTTTCATTGAACACTGGTGTATAATCAGATAAAAAAACTTATTGGCAAAGGTACTACCTGTGAGGTACCGAAACTAGTTGATTTCTCTCGGGTTGCTCGGAAAATATCGCGGGATTTTCCCACACTTAACCCCTGACACTTCAATGGAGAAGTCCATCCACATTAATAGTAGGCGAGCATTGGATGCGCTTCGTTGATTTCTCAGTCGCACTCATTCCTCGTTGCAAATAAAAACACACGAACCAACGCAGACTCGATTCTTGTTTCCGGCACTCGCGTTAAAAAATGCGTTAAAACGTCCATTATTGTTCACATTCTTCGTTTCTCATTGCCAACGAAACTTCCAAAAAGTTTGTTAACCCAAGATGGCGCTAGCTGCTTGACCATCGTAGCTACTCTCGTACCTTCTCAACTGCTCATTCGGAACTATTGGGCGTACTAAAGCAGCGCCATCTTTATTTGGGAAAATCGCATTATACCCATGTTTAAAACAATCTGCATGCAATCTTTAAAGCTACAAGTTCCACAGCTGTTATAATATTTAAATGCACATATTCATATAGCATAACTTGGGATAATGCTTCGCAATAATGCAAATCGATATTAATAAAAACTAAAAAAGTTACGCATATTCATGCAATCCCGTAGACACTACACCATTTTCCCACTATTTCTAGATGGTTTAATTTTTAGATCCATTCTACCAAAAAGTTTTAATAATACATGTCATTAATTGCATATAAATTACCTTACACTCAATTATCCGTTGCTACAAACGGCAAGTTAAATACGCTGCATGCGACCAATATTCCAAATTCAAAATGGATCAAATAAGCCCGTCTGCGCCTATTGTTAAACAGTCAATGATCAATAGTTCGCGGTCTACGCACTTTCATTGAAGCCAATTGCTAACATTATCTTAAATACATTTCATAGTAATTCTAATTATGCTTGGAATGGAATCTTCATGATTGCACGTTTTATTCACGCGCAGTTCTCGATACAAGGACAAACTTGGAGCATGGACTAAATCCAAAATCAAATAAAACTTTCGAAAAAATTCGCGCCAAAATCGAACGAGGCTCGGTTGCCTAGCAACTCTCTTTGCTTTACGGCGGGCGTCATGGCGGACATGGATTTGGGATATAGAGAAGTTATTGCTAATCAGACCGTTTCTCCACGATGGCGAGATATTACAGTGAATATAGGTAATTGAAATAAAGCTATATGTATCTATAAATGAACCGAATAACTGTTGGTAGCAGGAGAAATACCAGACTAGTCTTATTCCAGAATCTACATTTATCACCATGTGCATGGTAATCATCTGAATGTGTTGGATTGGATTCAAATATGATTTTTCATTTATTCTGAAATAGGAGCTGCCCAAGGCACGTTACAAGATATAAAAAGACCTGAAGCATGTGGTGGATACACCTATAACAGCGATTATGATTATAGCAGTCGGATAACCAGAAATAGATTCATATACTGGTAAGCTTTAGAAACTGGTTTGAAATGTACCAGGTCTATATACTACATATATGTCGAAATTAAAAAGGGTGTGGCAATTAGGATAGTATACTTGGTGTGTCGAAATTATGCACAGTTTGCAGTTAAACATCAGTTAAGTAAGTTTAATTACTAGCATCCATAGTTAACAAAATATGGAACAAGACAGAAAATAGAAACTAACAAGACATTAGAACTCTAGCATGTAGCAGGTCTTGTCAAATATGGATTTAACTGGTTAAGAAGATTCATGCTTTTTTTTGAAGGCGGATAAGCCATGATGTCATAGAGATTGCTGAAGAATCTTTGGATGTGGATTTGACTGGGAACCATGTATGCCTTCGATTTCAAGACACTCCAGTTTTAGATGGAGTGACTGTGCATGAACATGGAAACAAAGTCGTCATCTTGGTTGCCACTGTTTCCAGTGTCCATCGCATCATTTTGTCTCATCCAAAGAAATATAATAGGGTAAGATGAGGGCTAACGATTATTTATTTTTTATATATTGTCAATAACATAATGCAGTAAAGTTTCGCGCTATAAAAGTTCCACTGCATCCATTTCACGTATTCAAAATACTCGTTAAGGAAAGGTTTTCCTCACAGGAAAGCTCTGAATGTCTAAAACACTCACAGAAAACTCCTCACATGATTGTGCACAGCAAATTGCCCACAGGAAAACTGCTACTGTTGTATGTGAGAAGTTTATCGAGAGTGGTTTATACGTGTGGCGAGCTAGTGAGGCATCATCTAAAGATATTAATGTCTGTAAAGTTTATTATCTCCCACGTGAAATTTCTCATCTACCAAGCGTTCATATTTTTATCAATTGTGATTTTTTTCGGGTTTTGTGCCATATTTAAACATTTAAAAAAATAAACAAGCAAATTTCAAATCTTATAAAAAAAGTGAAAAAACTAAAGAGCGAAAGTGGTTGCAGTTTTTCTAGTAAGCTTTTACAAGTCGTGTAAACTAAAATATGAGAAAAATTCAATATAGGAATGTGCAACTCTATCCACTGGGAGACGGGTAGTGCCCTCCATCTTGGCTGAATTAACAGGGGCCCATGTTCGTGAGGTCGCCAACTGTCATGTGTTAAACTGGAGTGGAGCCCCAGGGACACTTCCTCATTGCTCTGCCAGTTGGCTCACAGTTGATGGAGAGGCTCATTTTGCATTGGCTTGCAATGCTGGGAGCATCATGTTGGTCCAACTTCCACGACCTGATGCTTCAGGTGAGAAACAAACAATTATTATCTTACTTTTCCTGGCTAGCAAAACTGTTTTTTTTTTTGTTTTTTTTTTTGTTTTAATCATTTTTCGTTAAACGATGTAGATTAAGTTAATTGCTTATAAATACATGTCTCATCAAAGTGTCTATTATAGGGCAGCTGACTGCATGATATTTGTTTGGTACAATTTAATATTGCTTATACCATATTTACTTGTGTGACCCTTCATTATTATAAAAAATGCTGACTCTTTAAAATATGGGGAGGGGCTGTTACACGAAACAAAATGGGAACTTTGCACAAAAATGACCACTTTAATATTTAGTACTGGTACACTCTCTATAAACGACTAGTTCTATATTGCGAGTCAAATATACAGTGATTCACGGCATTCAAGTTAAAGCATTAACTTCAGCAGATTCTATTTGGGATCAGGATAGCATGCACAATCGAGCATTAATTATCAGCACTTAATAAACGTCTTTACTTTTTTTTAAATGAGTTTAAAAGTGGGTGAAAGGAGTAATACAGGGCGGGGGAAAGACACGGGTAAATGCGGCATTTTTTTTTTACAAGTGCTACAAGTTTAGCAACTCGACCTATAAAATCAGTAAAATTTCAATATGTTTTTTAAGAGCACGAGCAATAAACAAGCAAATCATTGGGTTTTTTTTATTCTTCCCTTTACAAGTGCTTTATTAATTTTAATGTATGCAAAGAAAGAAAAAAATATTGTTTTTATTTTGTCCCCTATTGCCGAACCTCACAGTAGACAAGAGATTTGAGTTTATTTGATAGTGTTATCCGAGATGTAGAGGTTATTACCTTCCATTAGTGATTCAATTCAGTGTGGGAAACGATTCCCACAAAGAGTCTTATTTTTATAGCATAGGCTGTAATTACTCAAGGGGGAAATACGGGCTCTGAGAAAAAGTTTAGATCACAGCAACACTGATCAGCAATTGATTTTTCGCAAGTTAAAAATAAAAAAGGTATTCTGTAACTAATAAAACTCATGAGATATTTTTTTAATGATGAACAAAAAATGTAGTGATAGTGCATTGCCCAGCATGTCATTTAAATGTCTGTAGTGACCGTATTGTATGGACTTTTATTTGGCCTACATTTAAAACTTAAGTGTTTTGCGTATTTTGTTTATAAATGACATTAACTGCTGATGCAGTATTTATGATTTTAACACGTGTTCAAAAATGTATCAAAATTGATTATAAACTGGTGTAACCATGCCAATAAAGTTACATTATATTAAAGTCCTGCACAGTTTTAAAAATGGCTTATCCAGATTGAGTGAAAAATCACAATATATTAATTCTTAAAAAAAAACTCAATGCAGGTGGGGTGCAAATTAAAGAATTGCGTCATTCTTCTGTAATGCAAAGAGTATGGACTGGAATTGTTCCTTCAATGATGAGGTTGGTGCACATTTTCAAGTATAAAGTATGTGTCTGCACTTTAAAAATAAAACTACAATTACTTGTATTTCAGAGGTGTGCATTCCAATGATGCAGCTCTTAGCATTTGCTTCCATGTATTAGAGGATAAAACCTTAGCATTGTTTGCATTATGCAGAGACTCAAAAATAAGGCTTTGGTCAATTAAGGTAAGTCTGTTTTACAAACTGGTTGCGATTCTAGAAGGTATTTGGGAAATTTTAAATGAAAAATAATTTGTTTTCATTTATTCATTTACAAGGACCAGGAATGTATCATGTCTTGTGATTTACTGCGTTTTGTAGTGGATAGCCAAGGAGGGTCTCTTGGACTACAGCACTCAGGTGAGTTAACTTCCTTCTGAAGTTTAGCTGAACACAAACTTTGTTTACAAATATTGTTCTTAGGTCAGCGACACATGTTGCGAAAGGCAGTTGGTGCCAATGGGAATGGACTTTTATTTGGAGCTTTCCTCCATTTTGCTGACCGTGGCCAATTCATCATAATGCAGTTTATTCAAAATTCGGGTCACTATAACTTGGAATATGTCACATCTTGTTACTCAACAGAGGTAACAACAGACTTTTCATGTGCCTTGGACTGGCTAAAAGTCAATTTTAAGTACCAGTGTTCCCTTGATAAATAACGACTTTCTACAACCTAATAACCTTTTTTAAATTAGTTTGACTTGACGGACTTTTGTTTGTCACGCTATCACCTGTGGGCATTATGGACAAATGTAGAAAGCGAGCCAGTCCTCCGGTATTCGGCCATTGATGGGTATGTATTCGTAGTCAAAAACTCACCTTTGGAAATCTTTGTAGTGTAGGCTTATATTAAGTTCTATTCGATTCCTCATGTAGCGACGAGTCTACTTGCTCTGGCTGGAGCACCGTCAACTTGGAAACCCCAGTTGGACGTGATTTTCATTTTCCAGAAGGACTAATGGATCCTCGGGAGGCATACTGCCAATATATCTTCTATCCGGGGCGATTTTCCCTGCAGACAATCACAAAGGCGATCAATGTAAGACTTGTTAAATTTATCATGAATTACTATATGTTGTCTAAGCTAATTTTGATTTCTAAAAAATTTAAAGATATACAGAAGGTCTTCAGATTCTAGTTATTTAAATGAAATCAATGCAGCTTCAGCGTCTACCCTGTACGACGAGGTTACTACGACCGTAGAGATGGAGGTACAGCTTATTTACCACATTTATGCAAAATTATTCCTTTTTACCATTATTATTATTATTTCCAATTTTATTCCAAAATACTTCCTTTTTACTGTCCTTTAGATCCAGAGTCGGGCTAGTGAATATGAGCTTTCAGATGAACAATACATTGAGTTGCAACAAGATTGTTGGTCAAAATTTTATATGGGGTGCATACAATATCATCAGGTAAAGCATGAAATCTTCATTTAAATGTAGCTTATTAATACTGTGTAACAAGTGTTACATATTTGATTAACATTATTTAGATTGGAACTAAACCAATGGGATTATTTACTAATGCCGAGTCAGGGCTGATGTGTCTCATTAAAAAGGTGAGTGCAACATACTTCTACTGCTATTGCAAGATTATTTTTTATTAAGAACTTTTTATTTTGACAAATGCAGGATGCTATATCTTTTCTACGACCACGAGATACTGTTGAATTACTGACAGTTTTATCACCAGATGAGATCATTTCCATCAAGTTTTCTAGTATCCCATCATTAGCAGGTAACTAAAACCATGTTGTATTGATGTTAAATTATGAATTCACTCAATTCATGAAATAACTCATGAATTTAAATTGACAATGCCTTCATTTCATTTAGATACTGTGCTTAGGAATGATCTTTTGGCTTTATCACGTTGTCTTCGATTGGTTCACACGCAATTCACAGTGGAGCTTAGTCACGACTTCCGTTATGACCTGTTTCATTTAATGACTCCAGAAACTATCGCTCAAAATGTAGTTGACGGATTCTTGCATTCGCCGGGATCAGCATTAGGGTAATTTTCAAAGTGTGGGAATATTGTTTACAACAGTTGTGCGGTATCATTTTTTTAAGTAACAACTTTTGGGTTGCACAAGCTGTATTAAGTGAAGGTACTCTAATAATTCAATTCCAACATTAAGCAGGTACACTGCGTTAATAGCTTTTACAAATTGTATGGTAAAGATACATTTTTAATTTTTTTTGACACATTTAAATTTAAGCAAAGTCCTAAATGGATTTACATTTTTTTTTGGATTCCTTAATTCAACCTAGTATTTGTGTTAACAGTGCTACCAACATCTTGTGAATAATCAGTGAAAAACAAACTTTGACTTGACCAATCAATGGTTGAGTTTTTTTTCTGGCATCTGGTTATTCATTAAAGTAATTGAAATTAAAATTTTAAATCCCTAGATCTGAAGATGCCACATTTACATTTCTTCAAGAAATTGCTCAGGCAGTGCAGTCAATCACAGGCCTACTTCCAGCCATTCAATTTCTTCTATCTGCTATTGACTTGGCCAATGGTGCTCCACAAGAATTGGTTCTTGATAACATACCAGCAGAGGCTAATCTCGCAACTAGCAAACTATTTGAAAGCAAATTAGGAGCAAGTGTACTTTCAGAGTCCATTCACCAGTTGGCACATCTGCGCTTTGAAGTGTGTCGAGACCTTTTGGTGTTCCTCTTTCTGGCAACCCGCAGCGGGACAAGGGTAAGCGTCTTATTTCTTCGTTCCTCATGCGATAAAATTTGCGATGAGCTTGTGATGAATTAAAATTCATTTGCATCTTCAAGATCGGCATTGATCCTGAAGTCCGTCAAGCGATCAATTCCAATGTAATCCCACAAACAAGCATTTTCGCCCAAGCGTATTTTCTACTGACGTGGTTCTGTGAAACTTTGGCATCCCCAGTTACAATTGATGTTGTGTAAGTTTGAAACTTCCAAACTATATTACTGTTCCAAAATACCTTCCATGACGAATCAACTTTTATACCAATTAACCAACATTATTTTCCAAATGTTTCAGGGATGCAGGTGCACGCCAGTTGGCAATCCTAAACTTGTCAGAGTCATCCTTCCATGAACCATCAATCGCACAGCCTGGTATGCACAAATCGTCTGTTATAGCGAAACGTTCATTGACCTTTAGTTTGTCTGACTGACGTGGTGCTCCTTTTTGGCTCTTTGTTTTACAGCAACACATCCCCAGAGATTGATCGAGTTATTTGTTCAAGGCGATGGGGGTGCTTTGTCTCGGGCACTTCTGGCCCAAGGAGATGTTTTCAACGAAGCTCCGTGCCAACTTTGGAATCGGGCTTTTCTTCCATTATCTACCATCGTGGCACAACTTGTGTATCCTTTTTAGGCGAACATGCCATCATTCAATGAAACAACAATATTCCTTTTGTTGATTCCTTAATTGCATAAATCTCAGATGGCCCATTACTGTTAACTTCATGCTTCCAGAGTTCCTAATGTCTCAGTGCCAATATGTCCAGCTCCAGGATTATGTGCGTCTTCTACAGCCATGGTGCGAATGGAACAGCTGCTCCCGGAAATTCCTCTGCGGGTATGCCCATTTGATCCAAGGTGAGCCGGACAAGGCACTAAGCTGGTTCATGGATGTCACCAAAAACGGAATAGCTCAAGAAGAATTCATAGTTGTCAAAGTGCTCCAAGCTGGAGAAACAGATCTATCACAGCTCGACATAGCATTTTATTTAAAGGCAAGTTATCTTTGGCCCTATATTGTAACCAGATTTTGGTTTACAACACTTGGAATTATGTTACTTAATAATCTGAAAATTCTTTATCGCGTGTAGGTGATTCGCCTTTTCGAGCAATATCTGCATGCAGACCACGTGATTACATTGGCCAAAATTGCCATCGGCTTAGCCGAGAAAGATAGTTCTTATTTGGTTAGTAGATTATTATTATTATCACTTATCATTTTTTCGACTCTACCGTTTTACCCCATCTTTGGTTTGCATTTCCAGCCAACTCTCCAAACTCTGCTCTTCAAATACCTTTTGGAGCTCGGTCACAACAATGATGCTTATACAGCCATGTTGGGCATCTCCGATTATTCCAGGCAAGGGTTACATGATTTGGCATTGTATCAGTATGGATTTTTTTTGGTGAAAATAAATGTTCATCAAATCTATATCACGTCATCTCTTTTGACTTGACTCCTTGCATTATTAATGTATTCTGTCAACTCATTGAATTCTGCTTTTGTCTGACAGGAAGAGGGACTGCTTGAGGCAGTTTATCGTTGTTCTTTTTGATCGCCACGAATTGAAAGCTCTGGTCGAGTTTCCATATCCTGATTTACACGACGAAGTACGTAGACTTTGATGACATGCTTTCTCGGTAGATTTGAGTTTTGCCGCACATAATAATTTTGTAAATGCTTCACAGGTTGTAGAAATAATCGAGTCTCGGGCACGTACTATTGATTTGAACGTCCACAATTACTATGAAATCCTCTACTCTTTTCATGTCTTTCGTGGAAATTTCAGGCGAGGTATTTCCCCTTGAGCCAGTCATCAGGCCAGCGCCTTGATTTTAAAAATGAAATTCATCAGGGTTGTCCCATTTCATAAATTTGAATTAAATTGGACTGTTTTCTTTTATTCACAGCTGGCAGCGTGATGTACGAGTATGGTATGCGTTTAGGAAACGAAGTCAGCGGGTTAAAGGGTCTTCAGAAGCAAGCAAAATGCTACTTGGCAGCCATGAATTGCTTGAAGATCGTAGATCCCAGATATGCGTGGATTGTCAAGCCACTGGTTGTAGACCAGAACAAGGCAAACCCTATTTTCCTAATGGCGCTTATCATATTTAATTACTCTTGAAGCTTTGAATTAAATTGTCATGCGTGATGTTCATGTCTTAAAATGTCCTTTCAAACAGAAAGCAGAATTTACTCACCCAGGAATGTCACCAAAACGCTCGTACGATGGCGAGGAAATTGCCCAAACCGGTAATTCTATTGGATCTGTTTTGTACTCCTAATAGACCAGTGCTGCAAAAACAAGAACGAAAATAAATGTTAATTTGCTTTTGTTTAACAGTACATCAAAAACAAGTGGCTTTAATTGAACTGAACGACATGAGAAAAGAATATGAATTAGTGCTGGCTCGCCTAAGACTAATCAAGCGTGATCCTGATCCCGCAATCGCAACAGGTAAAAATATGATGGGTAAAAAGTTATGATTTAATTTTTGATATGTTACAAAATTAAAGATTGTTTTTTAAGGTCCTGCTTTCACCGCCGAAGAAACTTCACTTCTTTTATCAAGAGTTGGCCTCTTTGACGTTGCACTAAGGATATGCAACATGTTTAAGCTCCCGCTGCATCCGATTTTTGAGGCTCTAACTACAAGGTGTACTGTTTAACAAGGCTTTACTGCGTCATTAAGCGCTCTTAATCGATTTTTTACTAATACTACACTGGTTCCTTATTCTTCAGATGCGTCCGCTTAATGAGACTAGTGAAAGACGATCCCAATGTGGCAGACGATGCTTGGGACTGGCTAGCAGAAAACGAAATGCCGGAACTTCATTTTACGCAAGATTCTAAGCAAGTTTCAACTTTTTTTTGTTTTGTTTCTAATCGTTTGTTATCTCTTTGATCTTTTAACAAACAACGTTTGCACTATTTGATTTCAGTGTTACGGAACATGCATGGCGGTTACTGCAGCAGTACCTGAAAATCCATGAAGAACAAAGACAAACGACATATCATCGTTGTATCACGTTTCGCCTTCTGTCTCACGAGTGCACGCTTCCGTATTGGTTAATAGCAAGTTATAAGGTGGATCTAATCGAGCATGGCGTTATGAAATAATCATTATTCGCAATTATTCGTTGTACTAAAAAATGTAATGCTTTCTCCTTGCATGTAGGAAAGGGACATGAGTGATTTGCTACGGCAATATCTGAAATTCGAAATGCTGGAAAGTGCGACGAATTTGGTGATTGAATACATCGATGCTATTTTGGGGAAAGGCACGGAGTATTTTGGGCTTAAGGTTAGTATGGCTAAAACAACTCCACAATTATAAGGCAGCTTGTTTGAAAGGAAAATATAGTATTTTCAAATATTTTTTTCTAACCGTTTTACTTATATCACCAGACCCAGTTAAAAGCTGATTCACCACCTGTTTGGATGCCTTATACATCAATTGACAACTTATTGGTAGTACTAAATGATGCTGCAGACAAGGACCCCTCAGCTGCCAAAGTGAGTCCAGGATAATGGTTTTACATAAAATTTTCACGTTTTCAATCTCTGAAATAATTGTTATTTTTTTACAGTTGCACGACGTTCTGGACACTAAATTGCAGGCCTATTTTCATATGGCCGAAATCATTTCCAGGGACATGTTAATGTCTACAACACGTAGCTTATATAAATTAACTGCATAACAGCAGAAACAAGTTGCCAAGAAAGAATTTTTCAAAAAACGTGTTCACTGCCATTTTCTAGCGTTTTGTACTTTGATTTACTGACATGTGTTACGTGTAAATAAAGAAGGAACACTAATCCTGAATGCAGTAATAACTTTTGTTTCAAACTAAGATGTTTATGAGCTTTTCAACTTCAAATAATTGTATCATATCTCCAGGCAAGATTACCTCGTGTTTGGTAGACTGGGGTATTTCAATATTTATGCAAATGTTAAAATTGGGCGTTTCTTAAAGTGTCCTTAAGATTTTTTTTTAGATATTTACCATACACGTGTAATAAATTAACTTCAATGGAAAGATAAATGAATGATTTGATAGTCGGTATTTTAACTAGTGAGTTATACGAAGTCCAATAGGTTAATTTAGGAAGCTCCGAACAACTATACTGGTTTCTAATTTACAAACAAAATTTTGTTACCATATTACTTCAAAATTATAATCAATATCAATACAGTAGAACCCGCTTAAGACGTTACCCCCATTTAATTAATTCTCAAAAATAGAAATGCTGTAATTAAAGAAAATTGCCAAAAAAATGTGATAAGTTACCCCAATTTGCACAAACCAGGTCGGATTTGGGTAACAATAAAACAACTTATGGGTTTCACTTCGTTTAAGAAGGAAAAAAAATGAAAATCACAATGCAGAAATAATTGATTCGTTATACGGCTTTTTCGCTATACGGCCAACTTTTCCGGAACGTATCTAGGCCGCAAAACGAGGTATTGGTGAACAATTATAATTCCCCCTGTATATATAATTAAATGACGTCACCTATAATAAAATATCAATTTTGATCAAAACTAAAAAACTAAAAATCAATTGTAAATATCTAAATTTGTATTTAAAATTGTGTTACGCCATAGCGGCCTTTTTTATTTATGGCACTTTTTGGATTTACGGCCCACAATGTTTCGTTATAACGACCAAAAAAAATGCTGTAATTAAACAAAATGGCCAAAAAGTATGGCTAAAATTACCACAATTTGCACAAACAAAGTCGGATTTAGTTAACAATAAAACAATTTATGGGTTTCACTTCGTTTAAGAAGGGAAAAATATGAAATTCACAATGCAGAAATAATTGATTCGTTATACGGCTTTTTCTCTCTATACGGCCAACTTTTCCGAAACATATCTAGGCCGTAAAGCGAGGTATGGATGTACTATCACACATCAACCATAGTTCAATTGAATGCAACATGGATTATTGTTAATCCATAGATAGTAAAACTGGGTCGAAACAATATGGCTATTTACATGCTAGCTGCACTGAATATTTAATAAACCAAGTACTGGGCAATAACAGTTTTTTATTATAGAAAGGGCATTGCCTGCATTTTCAATTTTTATGCACCAGAAGCGTAAACAAAGTTGGACGAGTTTTGAGTACAAAAATGCATTAGATTATGAAAATCGTGTTGCCTTCATTCACACATTATCGAAATATTGATTTTCATTGAAATATCAATATTTTCAGTAAAATGACGTCCTTTTTTGGTCTTTATTTGGTCATTTTGGGTTCGTTATTTTTTGGTCAGTTAAATAACGTCATTTTTTAAGTTCGTCATTTTTTGGTCAGTAAAATGACCAAAAAATGACGTCTTTTTCGACGTGAGACGTGTTGCTACTTGGGTAGTGCTTTGAAAAGGGACTAGGTCAGCCGAATTACTTTTTTGAATGACAAAGTTTGACAAAAAAAAATAATTAGATTTAAAATATGATTAAAAATTAACAAATTATAAAAAAAAATTAATCATTTTCCGCATACAATATTTATGTTTAATTTTCCAGTAGGATGAAAATATGTAGATATTCTAGGGGGCTTTTGTTCAATTTAACCATTTATCTTTTGGAGTGATTAAACTTATAATTGAATACATTTTTCAAATGTAAAAAAATTTTTTTTCGTGAAAGTTAATTTGTCTTGGAAAATGTTCCTCTTAAGCATTAGTTGATGTTATGCATGCAAACATTTATGAGAGCATATAATCATTTCTGGTGCCTCATTCATGCGATAGGGAATACATGAAATATGCATTTAAATTGTATGAACATTTTGAAAAGATGCAAATTTCATTGAATGGGATCAATGCCAAAATAAGGATGAAAATGAATAGGAATCAAGACTGCCCCAGAGACTAATGCAGTCCATTATAGAGTGGACTTTTTTCTATTATCACTACGGTCGTCGGTAGTAACTACCTGTGGCCATTGTGTCGCTAAATAATCAATGATAGCATAAATGAGGTTATATGTTGGGGAAGTAAGCCAGCGGGGACGGGAGGAAACTTGTCATAGGTAGGCTAGTGTGGCATGATGTGAAATGTGCGACAACAGCAAATAAGGTCACGTGCTCCACTTCATCATTGGCAGTGCGGCGGACAGTTTACTGCAGGGAACACTCTGGTTGAGGACTTAACCATGGCAACAGCGACAAATAATTATTATGGACACTGCAGATGCAGGACAACGGCTTCATCATACATTTTTAAGCAAAAACTAATACCATTCTGTAAAATTGTTCGAAAGGGTATTTTGCGATACTCTCTATGATTGATCAAAACCTGATGATGCCAATGACCAGTGACACGGACAAAGATTCGGGAATTGGAACGCGACCATTGTCAGAATTGGTGAGTGCAATTAGCACGTTACCTGCACAGTTGTCACTCTACAGCACCTTGCAATTTTTAAATCACAACTTTTAAAATAGTTAACAGAACGCCACAGCTCATTTTATTCTCACATGTTTCCATTGCCTTACTTA
The DNA here is from genome assembly GCA_034696685.1 of Julus scandinavius. NCBI lineage: Eukaryota > Metazoa > Arthropoda > Diplopoda > Julida > Julidae > Julus > Julus scandinavius. Next base: position 2,071 of record JAQGAE010000578.1, on the reverse strand, counting down.
AATAAAATATCTACTATATATACAGCTTCAAATTAAATGTATTATGTGCGCACGTCCAGCAGCAGCATACATAAATTATAGCGATCAATTTATATCCATGATATATATACTTTAATTCATAAATATAATATTTCAGACTTAATAGGATGAACATTATAAATTAAAAAGTAATTAAAAGGTTAATTACAAAGTAAAAATATTAGCTTTAATAAAAAAGTAAAACATATTTTTCAAGAATCTGATAAGAATTACTGATCAGTATTCTCAGTAAAATAAAATACATACAAAGATACATATACATACTGGTATATATTTAAAATGTTTGTATTGTATAAATACATTAAATTATGGATTACAAAGTAATTTTAGTTTGATTGACATTTTTTTTTCTTATCGATTATCCAATACTGAATAGTAGACGAAAACACTTACGTAACTTAACATTTATTATTGATTCCCGCTTTTGTGCCGCGTTAAACCAAAAAAAAAAAAAATCTATGTAAAAACAAAACTGGATTATTTTATTTTCCTGGACCATGTTATTTCAAAATTGTCCAAAAAAAATTGTATTTGTATCGCATAGTAATTTTTATATTGCATATAGTTATACAAAGAACTTAAGTTCTCAGGTAAGCTCCAATTGTTCAAAACTTTAATCGTATCATCGGCGGACGTCATTCTATTAGTTTTTCTCCGCCCATTTCAGTCAAACGCACAAATAGAATTGCACGATTTGCCTGAAATGGGTGGAGCAAAGCTGGTTGTCTGATACGCGACAATAGTGGGACTCAACCATACCTCAAAAATGTCGCACTCGTCTGCAGTTAATCACACCCAAAGTACATGTGCTGACCCCGTTTTTAAAATGATCCCTTCTAATTGGCTGGACCTACTGTAATATTACAGCCCCATATGGGGCTTGCAGATGTGCTGGAGAAAAAATGAGGTTTTATTTAACTGCCAAGTTGCTTTTGCAGTCCAACTTAGCAGACCCCGTAAACTGCATTTAAACACACGTCACAAAAGACAACTTGTGGGCCTTGAATGTAATGCGCATGCGCGCCATATGTGGGCCAAATGCAGATATCCCAACTGCCCAAGTGAAAAGTTCGTTTGAGTATCCCTATTGGTACTTAATTCCAGTACTAAACGTGGGGTAAACGTAAGCGCTATAGTTGATTAAATTATATTAATTATACATGTACAATGGACGCTTTCGATAAATGATTAACGAGTCCCATGAGCATTCGATCATTAGTATGGACATAAGTAAAATTAAATATATTTCATTCGTAATTTTCACTCATTTCAATACATCTTCAACTACGTGATTTCGTGTACTAATAAACATGCTCTGCATTGATTTCACGATAACAAATCCGTATTTATATTCACTCCGTGCGGGGCTTTACTAATTTTTACTCTGAATCTCCTGTGCAACAAGTGCTGATGTCATTTATCCAAATTTTCTTCAGTAACGTGTTGCTAAGACACGCCTACACATAATGCTCGTCTGAAACTGATCATGGTGATGTGCTTAAAAAAGAGATGCATGACGTCAGCAATTAAGTCCTGATCAAGATTGATGTTCACGTTCAACGTCGAATCTATTTTTAATTTAGCTCTGACACGCTAGAAATATTAGACTTTCAGGATTTTTTTCCCCTTATATTTCACTACTTGGTTTTTCATCCCCACACTTGCCTGTCAGAGATGTTTATCAGAAATGCAGGGCAGAGATGGCGTAGTCACCCATATGCTACCTGCTAAAACCTTTTGCTGGATTATGAAAAATCAAAACTAAAGCTGCCAAGAAATGTGACATCATGGATCGATTCCATTAACTTTCAACTTTTCCTACAAACCCCCAAGTGATTTTGCATAGTTCAGCAAAGTCATAATGATGACATCCACAAACTGATGACCGAACAAATGATAGTTTTCCCATGTTTGTTGTTCAAAATCATAAATTTGATGATTTGTGGAATAGGGGAGACCGGGGCAGGTTGGATCATATTTTTTTTGGTACGCCATAGCACTACATATATGGTTTCAAACAATGCGTTTTTTT
>JAQGAE010000577.1:0-33345 GCA_034696685.1 Julus scandinavius | reverse complement strand
AATTAAGTTTTCTAAATGCCGTATTGGATGTCCATGATTTTAATTCTCAATTTTTTATATTTCCATACGTTTTTAGCCATGAAAAAGTACAAGCCGACTGATGCCACGACCAATCCATCGCTTATTTTGCAAGCGGCGAATATGCCTCAATATCAGCATTTAATTAATCAAGCCATAGACTACGGAAAGAAGCTCGGAAAGTAAGGCGCAGCAACTTATTTAGAAATAAACTATAAGTAGCGCTGCCGCAGACCCAGTTGGTACCGGTGAAAAATATGCATTTAGACAGGTTTAACAACAGACATGTGCACATTGTTGATATTCACTTAAAAATCATTGGGGACCGATAAAAATTATTCATTATTACTTTAGGGAGATTTATTCATTTTTACACGGTTCCCAAGCTGGGACCGGCACATTTTATGCATTTAGAGAGGTTATTTATTTGCAAAGGATGCATTTAGACAGGTTCTTCTGTAACCTATAAGTTTGCCACATACCCAATTTAATTATATCTCTATTAAATTTACTACTGAGTGAATACGAAGTAATTTGCGGGTTAATTAATATAATACATCTAGAGGCTTAATCCAACATGAGGTCATTTTTTTTTCGTTGCTAGGTTCTTAAGTGTCTTCATAAATACATTTTTATTGCAAAAAGCATTGTAAATGCTTAGTCATCGAGCAGTTTTTCGTTCAAATCTCAAGGATTATTTCATAACTAGTTAGAGGGGGAATTTAAGGATATCCTGCAATATGTACTGACAATTCCTCCATGGGAATTGCACGTCTGACATGTGAATATGTGAAGTATACATCCCAAACATGTTTAATGAGCTAAACCACAAAGGGAAAAACTGTCAGATTCCTAAGTTAATTACATAGATTTAAAAAATGCAGCTACAGCTTGTCAACAATAGCCATTACCTGTGGAAGTAATAATGCAGGCTCTACTCGTGACCCAATTTTTACTGAAGGTTAACTTCCCGAGTTGCCTTGCTGCTTTTCAAAATTATTTTACAAAATAAAGCTTTTGTGTGCCGGGAAAATCTGGCTAGCGGATGTCCAATGCAGTTCAAAACATTTTTCAAACAAACCCATGGGAGGAAAAAGCTCCAGAATTGGCAAATTTTCAATTTTTAAATCTTTGCAAATTTACTCATGGAGATCCGAAAGTATTTGGCAGAAGTTTTAAAAGAAAAACTTTTGCAAAAAAAATTCAAGCAGAAGATGTATTAATTTTGATTTCATTGCTTCGTAAGAAAATATATTTCTCCCAAGTTGCAAGTTTATAAATAAATGTTTTTTACTGCTAAATTTATTAAAATTGCACCGATTCAATCATAAATGGTAGTTGAATGGATGTTTATTTCTTTGCTACAGAACTCCAGAAGAACGCCTGACTCACACCATGGACAAGTTATTCGTGTTGTTCGGATGTGAAATTTTAAAAATCGTTCCAGGAAGAGTGTCAACTGAGGTTGATGCCAGGTAAAACTGGTTGAATTAATAATTTCTCTAATCTCGCATGCATTGTTATTCAAACTCGTTTAATGTAAATTTTTCCATTCAGGCTGTCATTTGATAAAGATGCGTCCATCGCAAAAGCAATCCACTTGATTAAGTTGTACGAGGAAGAGGGAATTAAGAAAGAGCGCATACTTATCAAGCTGGCCTCTACTTGGGAAGGCATTCAAGCAGCAAAGTAATTTCATCAGCGTATGATTATAAAACACGGAAAACCATTAAATTTAATGGATTCTCATTTTCATAGATATCGTGACCGCATCACCAAAACTAGGATGTAATGCATGTTTATGCACTTTGTAATCATTATTTTGGATTCTTGTTTATGTGATACGCAGATTTAAATTTTAATTACCATATTCAATTCAATTTGGTACCCTACCTACAGTCAGCAAATAATGCCACAAAGGGGGGGGGGGAGGGGTCGTATGAACCATCTTGAGAGGGTCCCAAACAGGAGCGCAATATTCAAACATAGGGCGAACCAGAGTTGTGTAGCCAGTTGAATTTATGACCAATATTAACATCCATGCCAGTTTTGGTGAATCATTCTTTACGTGTTGAATATTGCTGCAGATTTGTAATTAATTTGTTATTATTTAAAATTATTTTTTAAAGATTCCTCGAAGAGAAACATGGAATTCATTGCAACATGACTTTGCTTTTTAATTTTGCTCAGGTAAAATTATAATTTGAACTCCTTCGTTCGCATCGCTTCGGCCATGATGTTTAAACTTGCTTTTCTGCGTTATTTTAGGCAGTTTCATGTGCCGAGGCTGGAGTCACTCTCATTTCTCCGTTCGTTGGGCGTATTTTCGATTGGTACGTTGCGAACACCGACAAAAAGACTTACGCACCCATGGAAGATCCAGGCGTTCAGAGCGTAACCAAGATTTACAACTACTATAAGAAGTACGGCTACAAGACTGTAGTTATGGGAGCATCTTTCCGTAATGCGGGTGAAATAACTGCATTGGCCGGCTGCGACCTTCTAACAATCAGGTAATTTTTTGGTTCAAACCGTAGAATCACCACGATTTCAAATTATTTACGTAAGCACGTTACTTTCTAGCCCTAAATTGCTCGGAGAATTGGCAGAGTCGAAAGAAAAACTCACGCGACATCTTAACGTGGAAACCGGTAGGATTGTTTTTGTAGTCTCTATAACTTAACGTGTTTAATTTATAACTCACCCGTAATTCAGTGAAGCGTTATCAAAACTCCGTCTGATGAATCGAATCATTTTCTTTTCCTCGAATAAATAGCCAAGGGCTTGGACCTGAAAAAGATTACCATCGATGAGAAAACATTCCGCTGGATGCTTAACGACGACGAGATGGCCAACGATAAATTGTCCGACGGAATTCGCAAGTTTGCAGCCGATGCTATTAAGCTGGAAAATCTTTTTAAAGATAAGCTGAAGTAAAGCGTGTTCGCGATGTCTAGGCGTGCGGTTATCATATAGTTCAATGAGGTGTTTCCTCGGTCTAACCCCGCGATATTGGACTGAAAGTTGGCTGTGCAAAAACTTATAAAGAAATCAATGACATTATGTCACCCTCGTTAAAAATGTTCAACTTTACTCGGTAACACATTTGGTAAATACAAGTTGCACGTCGTTAGTTTGTGAAACAATAATTTCGAATTAAAATCATTTTAAGACGTTGTTAGATAATTGTTAAATTCTGTCAGCCTATTGTTACAATTCCATTTAATTGATTCTTTAATAATTTTTTTTACCTTTCAGTAGTTGTCTAACCTCGATTTACTATGCTTTAATTTTTACGCTGTTATGGGTTGATGCAATTTGCTTTCGTTGTCTAATTAAAGCCGCTTTTCAAAATGTTTGTTTGTTTGTTGATTTTTAACGTCGGCCTATTTCTGCAACACGAGGGAATTTCAACCCCGCATCTTAGGAGCGAGTGGCAAGCACATAACCCACTTGACTGCCAACAGCCAATTTATTCAACGTGCATTTGTCATGGTAATATTCCAAATTTTAAGAAATGATAAACAGGTAGGTTAAATTTTACATTTAATTCAAGCAACGATTTGTAAATTTTAGCACAACATTTTTGAGAAAATTGTAGATTTCCATATTGTATAAAACTACTGAAGTAAGTTAAAATAAATATAAGCACTATTATTATTGCGTGAGCTAAGAAAATTGATGTTACAAATATAAACTTTCTTGAAATTTATACAAATAAATACTTTGTTATGGTTGTTAAAAAAATAGTGGGTTTCACCAGGGCCAATTTTCATTAATTTATACGACACTGAAGACCTGTAAAAAAACGCCTAATTGAAAATTCCCCAAAAATCACTGTTAACTAAGTCTAGGCCATTTATTTCAGTACTTTGTTGTCTTGTAGAATATCAGAGATGAGATTTTTAATAAACACGCCAGCGTCAGTCGCCCAAAAATAGGATAAATGGTTCCAGTCTCGTCCAACGAGGGACATACCGAGTGAATTCCGACGTTTGAAAAATTCCACATTTTCTTTGCCAGTTAGATAGTCGCTGCTGGCATAAAACAATTGAGTGGGGGCAACAACGTTATCAAGATTATACTCTGGCGGAGTTGACTATAATTTTTAATTAATAGAAAATTAGAAAAAACATACTTTTTCCATATATAAAAGAGCTAAAACCTGACAAAGAAAAACAAATACTAACCTGGCCATACTTGACACGGTTTTTTTCCACGCCCCAATCGAAATGTCGATATTCCGGATTATTTAACCTCTGAACGAGATTTAGTTTTATAAATAATAATCAATTAAAGAAGATATTTAAAAAATATGCACTCAGGTTAACTAGTTTTTAACTCACTTGTGCAAAATGAATGAGCATATTTACAGGAGCGCTCCCTCTTCCGTGTGCAACATTAACTGGAGTACGAGTCTAGAAGAAGACAAAATAATAAGATAAAAGGTAAAGGTCAATAGTTATAAAATGCAGAAAATTTTCAAAATGAATATTTAATTTGAAAATGAGCTTTGAACTTTAAATACACAAGGAAAAATAGTAGACCTGTAAAGCTGTTCAGCAGAATTATTGAAAGAAGTTTACTTTTATATAACATGATATATTTAAATAAACTTAAAAAAAATGTTAAAACTCCTGGAAATGTGATACTTACTGCATTCCACGATTCTGGACTTTGTCCAACTAGAGAAAATATTAGAGTTTTAACGAGTGGTTCAAAATACTTGACGAAAACGCCTAAAAGTCCACTGGGAATGTTTATTGTGGAACCAAATTCGTTTAAGCCAAACTCTTTCATTAGGTCCTGGTTATATACAAAAGTACAGAATTAATATCTCTTTTAAAACTGGTTCAAAAACGACCTGCGTTAGTGCGCACTAATTTAACAAATTGTTATTTACCAATAATGGAATAATATGCTTCAATACTTGTGGAAGAAATCCCTGGATTCCAACCAAAGTTCCGGCTGGAGATAAAGCGTAGAATTTCCTTATCTGCCGATATCAAAAATAAAAATCTTCTTATCAAAGAATTACTTTTTTTTAATAAAAGTTCATTTTTTAGCAGTCCATAACTAGTAACCAGTTTTAAAAATGCCGGCTAGTATTTCATCTAAAGTTCTAAATAGAGATATCAGATAATACATATATATCTTTTACCAAATTGATTTTGTCAACTTTTGGATGAAAATCGATTTACAATAATTACTACATTTTGTAATTCTATTTCACTACACATTGATTGTGGACGATTGTGACAACAAAATCGATACAAAAATCACAATTTCAAACTTTTTAGAAACGAACTCTTCTAACTTACTTTTGCGTTATATTCTGGCCTGTCAGCCAAAAGTGAAAACAAAACACCACCTCCCATTGAGTGACCAAGTGCGTAAACTTGACTTTTTTTGGTTTTTTTAAGTACATCATCGATGAAAGCAGAAGCATCGTTTCCGAATTCATCGATGCTAAAGTGAAATAAAACAAAGCTCATATTTTAGCAGAACTCAAAACTTCACAACACTCAAAAAATGCTTTTGAAAAACAAATTCATTATTTAAAATTTTTAACAAATAAAGTAAAAGTTGCCTAAAATCCCAAAATGCATTATCGTCCTCCTTCAATGTCACATGCTTTCGGCTGTGGAAAGTACCTAAGGAAAGTTAAAAAACTTTATCAGAATTGAATTTGAAATTGATTTAAAACTTCCAAATATATTAATGTATTAATTACCTCTGCAATTCAACATCCATACATCATATCCAGCATCAGCTAACATATATCCTACAAGAATCGCACACAACAAGGCGTTAAAAGAATTTCACTGTAATTTTCGTCCAATTTTTCAATAATCTTCAGATAATTAAATTCAAACCAAAACTTTTGTCGGGAACATTGGCAACCCAAAGGTCGGAAGAAGCATAGGCGCCGTGAAATAGCAAAACTGGAAGCTTTTTGGGATCAACTTTTCGTCCATTTTTGCCATGAGGAATGCGATATGTGGTCAAGATGTAGCCATCTTCAGTCGTCACGCTGTGAACTTCAATCGGATAACCATAATGACGAACCATTGCAGGCTTGTTCATAAAATAAACAAAATTGTATAAATGTATCGTACACACTTCGATTACTACCCACTAATAAAACATAAATAACATGGAAACATGTTTTAATTAGCACAAACGATGGCCACTGTATAAGCTTCTAATAATAGAATTTTAAATTAGAATACTGAATTTGGAACAGAATGCACGTGCAGAGCAATAGAACGCACGTGCAGACTTTAACCCTACATTATACTTTCCTAATTCGCTTTCAAAGAAAAGTTGGATTTATTTTCTTATTAAATTTAAAAAATAATAATAAAAAATAACAATTATTACCAAAGTCATGGTGACTTCCGGTTCCAAGCGAAAACCCTTCCCTACTGATGGAAATATATTTGATAAGCCACGTTGATTCCACTGTTCATCTGCATGACTTAATGCAACATCAACACCTAATAACAAAAAAACAATCGCTCGTAGATGCATAATTACTGGAACGAAAAGTTTATGAAATGTAAGCAATAAAATGCGGGCAAATGTATAGTTTGGGTTTTTATACAAAAAAAACTTACACTAAATTTCAGCGATAGGTGTATAATTGTCACCGTCAGAATGCGTTTATTTGACAAAGTCAAACAAATTAAACATCAATTTGATGATGAAACACAGGTGGCATATTTTCACTATAAACAAATATTTAGCAGAAAAAAATTCCCCCGAACCAATAAACTGCAAAAAGTGTAACGATTTAATCCATTTGTACGCGTGCAATTATATTGTAATTAAATACAAATATATATCGTTCTTAACATAGTGTATATACCGTTAGTTCACTTAACTTTGTTTGTATCATTGCTAAAGTGTGATGCTTATACATATAACGAACTTATAATATATAACTTCATTTATATATTTATATATGTATTTATTGACTAAGTGTAAATTTCCGATATAACAGTTGCTAACTCCTGTTTCCAGTCATATTCATTCTTGGTTTGTTACATACGTACATATATATGTATGTATACATGTAAGTAATTTTTTGTGTCATTTTTCATGTTTTATATTATTGTAAGCATTTGACATTTGAAATATTATAAGCGATTGCATTTTTGAATATTTGTATCCTTTGCACCCGCTAAACAGTGATATGTCCTCCACCCAAGTATGTCCTTTATGTTTGTGCACTATTTTTTAGGATAGAAGCAACGAGTTGGTTGTAAAAGACACCTGCATCGCTGCCCCAAAAATAAGATAGATGATTCCATTTGTTGCCAGCGATGGACAAACTAACGGCATTAGCCAAATTCTTTTGCAGAAAATCCATGTTAGCTTTTCCAATGGCATAATCGTTAGTTGCGTAATACAAGTGAACGGGAACGGTTACTTTACGTAGGTCGTAATCCTTAGGCTTTGACTGCAATTAACAAATTAACAAAGGAACTGGTTTCAAGAATATCCGATTTAGCATCATTTAGAATATCCGAAATACGAATGCGCAAGTTTCGACACTTTGTTCGACAAATATGTTCATATTTCATGTTTTTTGGCCTTATAAATTTAAAGTTATTAATCATCGTGTTTTTGATCAGGTATATGATACGATTACCATACAAGAAAAACACAAACCTGATTATATCTGGCCATGTTCTTCCTTTTACCAAAATCATAATGTCTGAATCCAGGATTATTGGCCAACTGATAAAGGCATTTAAAATTCAATAAAAAGGTGCGTAAAGCTCAGTTCGTGCATAATCAAAATTATGCAACAAGTTAGTTATGCATTATAACTTAAGTACTGCATATCTTACTTGAGCAAAGTGAAGGAGAACTCGTATTCCTATCCCACCGTGGCAATGAACCGAGAGAACCGGAGAACGAGTCTACGCGAATAATAAATTGTAATAAACTGAAATATACATACATAGACTTTAAGGGACAAAGTTGGGAAAACTATTACAATTTTAAACAAATTTATCTAAGTATCTTATATATATGGAACAGTCACAAACGAGAGTGTTACCGAATTCCAAGAGTCGGGGCTCTAGGTCCCAAAAATAAAAATGTTTCCGTTTTTAGAAAAAAATCACCAAACTTGATTGAAAGTCCCTGAATTTTTTTGGGAATCCAATCTGGAACACCGAAATCGTGAATCCCAAATATTTGTAACAGTTTCTGAAATACAAAGTCGGAAATTAATTGAAAGTTTAGCTATTTTTAAAGAAATTTGTAAGTCCATGCCTGTTAAAATTTTAAGTGGATAATGTTTCATATTAAAAAAATAAATGTGAAAACGCAATGTTTTAATCCCTGTTAAAATGTGCAAATATTGTTTACACCATGGGCACATTTATAATTTATTTTCACACATAAAGTCTTATCAATTCGAAATTGTATGACTGGATTATATAATGTGATTACTCACGAGTAGTGGTGGTGCTACTTTCCGCGCTATGTTGGCAGGCCCTCGAACCCCATCTACATTTCCTACAGGTGATAAGGCGTAAATTTCTCTCACCTGATAAATTTACAAACATAATTAGAAATATAATAAATTTCATGAGGATAAACATAGTCAACCAAGCGCATTTTTTCACTTTCACATTAAATTAGACATTTTTGTTGTTACATATTGAAATCCTGATAAATCTGAGTATTTTTACTAAATCCCCTAGAAATACTGAAATATTGGTATCCAATTTAATTAATTATTATGTTTAGTTGAACTGAGAAAATATTGTTTAACATGTGGGCATGGATATATAAACTCAAGACAGGATCGATCTTCTAGCACTGGAATCTGTGATATACATGTCATGAAAAAAACATGATAAAAACATTGAAAATCCAAATCTTACTTTTGCGTTATATTCTGGCCTATCAGCTAAAAGTGCAAACGGTAAACCTCCTCCCAAGGACTGTCCAATAATGTAAACTTGTTGTTTTCCAGTTTTGTTGATGACATCATCGATGAGAGCAGCCACATCATAATAGCCCATTTCATCAAAACTTTAAAAATAAACAATAAACTGTTTATAAACACTACATTTTGGATCGTTTGACTTGACACATAATTAAACTAGTAATAGGAAGAATAATAGAAAAGTGTAAATGTTGTCAAAGCTCACCTGAAGTTCCAAAATTCAGCCTGATAAATTGTCAACGTTTTGTGTTTTCGACCAAACGTATTTCCTATATAAAATTTCATGAATGACTCGAGCAGAAGTTATTGAAATTAAACACATGAAATAAGTTTAAATTTAACAATAAACTAGCAGAACAAACGAGAAAGAAATGAATTAAAAAAAACCTAATTAGAATTCGAAAAACTATTTGGAATCCGAACAACAAATTCTAATTAAAAAGAATAGCAGCACGTTCTTCATAGCACGTGCACGTGACGCAGGGGAGGCGTTCCAAATTCAACAAATTTAAGAACAAAATATTTTCAAAAATATGAGGCAATGTAGTATAACTGAAAATCATTTTGCATTTTCAAGTAAAACTGTAGATTTAAACAAATACATACTCAGTATCACACTCAATGTATGTATTCATTTAAGTTATGAACAAATGCAGTGATGGCAGATCAGTAGAAACCAAACATAAAATAAATATATATACCTCTATTATTGGCCAACCACACATCGTATCCAGCATCAGCGAGCAGTAATGCTGAAAATGTAGTAAATATTTATCAAAATGGAGAATAGCAAGAATATTTTTTTCCCAAAAATATACTAAGCACTAACGCAGGCAATTCTTGGGATTGTTTGCTACCCAACTCTCCGATGTAAGAAAAGAAGATGGGAGTATTAAAACTGGCAATTTGTTAGGGTCAGCTGGTTGACCATTTTTTCCACGGGGTATTCGATGAGTGGTCAAGATGTAATTGTCTTCAGTGATCACTTCCAGAGTTTCTAAAGGATACCCGTAATAATTGACCAGTTCTTGCTGGAAAAAAAATAGTAAAAATAAATTAACTATTAAAGTAATTAAATGTGAAAATAGGTTATTATGGAAAATATGGAACTTGGTTCTTATCTGGACCAACTATCAAAATCAATTTAATTTAAATTTAATTTATTCACCAATGCAAAAATAATAATACCCAAACCTTACCTAACTGTATTGCAGTGAAGTTTACGTGTATTGAAGTGAAGCTTACGTGTACAATATAGAAAATATACATTCCAGCAGATGTGATTGAGTCATTACCAATAGATTGTTTAGAGTATTGTGCAATAAATGGTTCCGCAGGTGTGCCGTGGGAGTTATTGTAAACTGTACATTATCTACAAACAGAAAACATTGAAATTTTCCATAGCAGAAAAGACTACAATATAATTTATTGAATATAGGATCATATATTAGATCATGTCACTGTCCGAATCATTTTAATAATAAAATGCATTTAACATTTAAGTTTTCTAATTTTATATCCAGAGGGAATTTCTTAAAATAATTATTGCAGTTATCAAATTTCTTTACAAGAATATTTCGTCTCTAAAAATGTGTCTAAAATCACGTGGCAACTAATTTATATTTTAAAATATAATTTAAAGTAAATGTGAGCAATTGTGCAGTTTCAAGGTAATGAAAACTCGACAAATTAAAAACAAACCTATAACTGTAGGATGCTACAGCTGCAATTTTGTTTTCGCTATCATCAGCTGCATGGACAATAAATTTCCCGTAAACATTTAGTTGAAAACAACTATATTAGCCAAATAAGCTGACTAAGCGAATTGTTTTGTAAAAAACCAAATAGCTCCACAACCAATCAACAATTCTAATCGTGTCAATTTCATTCAAGACCACTCGATGTGACCACCGACCACCATATGGTCAGAAGTGCCGGAAATCTTATATTATTCTAACCACATAAACGGGACATTTTTCTTGCATTATAAAACTCCATCTTCAGAATCTCATAAAATCATGAAATTTTAAGCAACTTATTGAAAACACACTATAATACAAGGGAGTATAGGTATATTAATATTTTATACAAATATATATATTTTTCTTCTCCCAAAGCTACACATTAACACAATTAAGAGCCCGATTAAAATAAAATAAGAAATACTCAAAATAAGATCTAACAAGTTAATAAGGAATTCGGTTAGATTTTCCAGTAAATTTGCTGAGCAAAATTCCAGCCCATTTTATGAATTTCAAAACTCATCACTAGAATTTTCAAGATTTCCCAAATTTAATTACTACACGAGGAAAATGGAAATCCCAGCATAAACTAGTGTTTTTCACAAATTTCAAGCATAATTCCCGAATATTTCAAAGTGCTTAAAATTCAAGACTTTCTCGATTTACAAGGTAACTGGACACTGAATTAAGTCTAGTTATACAACTTCTTGATGAATTAAAGCTTCAACATAGAAGTAATGAGGAGCTAATGATAAAATAAATGCGTTAATAAAATATTATTTACCATATTCATGTCGACTTCCGGTTCTAAGTAAAACAAGTTCTTCCATTTGGCAATAACGACGTCCATGACTTTCTGAAAAGGATTTTTAACCACAAATCCACTGCTTGTCGTCAGACCCATTACTAATAATACAAAAATAACACGCGATTGATACATTATTGGTACGTTATAATTGGATAAAAAGTTCAGCAGAAATCCTTTATATAATTATGACATCATACTTTCTGAAATGGCTTTTAAACGTTCATCAGAAACCAGAAAAGAAGCTTTCCAGCCAATTAGATTCCATCAACATCATCGAGTTTTAATAAACCTGTGTTTACTTAGCTGCAGATTTCAATCATACTTTAATTATAAACCTGAGCTATATATCAACTAGTCTAATAGTATGACAAATCATAATGGTCGATATTACCTTGAAAATAATATCCGTAAACAAGAAAAAGTAGGATTGCTACTGGATAATCCGATGGGCCAATAGGAGCAGATATGAAAACAAAATAACTCAATATAAATCGGTATAAATACTTACTAGTATCGAAAACTTACACATAATACGAGTATCCACGAATTATTAACTTAAAAATCAATTGTAAAATAATTACCAAAGTCATGGTGGCGTCTGGTTTCTTAGTTACTTGGTTTCTGGTTTACGAACTTCATTCGCACATTCTGTTTAAGAAATTTACTTTAACAAACATTGTTTCCATTAGGAAATTGTGTTGTATTATTCTACTCTATTCTTTTGTTAATTATATGATTTACCTGTATTTACATGTATTTAGTAAAACTTATCCGTAACAAAGATGTTCTGCTGGAACTAGTGAAACATTTGCAGAAACTCGGACCTTTGCTCGGTGGTCCAGAGAAATGTGTTCGTAAACTGAAGCATCGTTCGTAAGGCTAAACAACAAATGGTGTTCGTAGACCGATTTGTTCATAGACAGAGACGTTCGTAAACCGAGGTGCCACTGTATTTTACAAATTGAAACATTTGAAAACTAACACATTACATGTTTTTTTGTATTTTTATAGTTACACATTGTTATTAAATACGCACAAGTTCATATAAAACACGTTTTTAAATACGATTGAAAATTTGAAATGTATTTTGTTGGTGGTGAAGATTTTCTCCTCAAGAGGCCTCTAAAATCAACTAAAATCATTCAGAATTTTAAGTGCGGTACTCGTTTATTATGTTTATTATGTTTATTAAGATTTCATATTTGCAATGGGTAACGACTGGCCAGATCAAGGATTTTTTAAAGATTGTTTTCAAAATACGTTTAACTATTTCTTGACTGTAACGATTTTTGATTAATTAGTCTTATTTTTGTCTGGTCCTAAAGTATTCAACTCTGCTATTAGTTTTATCACGAATCGTTCAAAAGGTTGAATGTAGCTGACCTAGCCATTGAAAATATGTTTTTGGACCCGTGATTTTGGGCTCGAATATCAATTACGTCATCAAAATTTGTCTACACAATACGTTATATAGAAACGGACTTTTGCCCCATATATATTCATAAAGTGCAAACCTTTATACTAACTACATACTGCACACGCTTGACCTTTTAAATGTCATAAACTTGCGTGCCTGAAAAAAACTTCTACACATATGTACTTTAGTTTTCACATTTCATGGCAGGTTCAATAAATATAAAATTCCTCAATTACTGGAAAAAAATAAATACATAGACAATTAAACGAGTTATTAGAAACAAATTACATACTCAGATGTAAAC
This sequence comes from Julus scandinavius, assembly GCA_034696685.1. NCBI lineage: Eukaryota > Metazoa > Arthropoda > Diplopoda > Julida > Julidae > Julus > Julus scandinavius. Next base: position 20,085 of record JAQGAE010000577.1, on the reverse strand, counting down.
ATATTTTGATGCAATTTTTGAATATAAACATGTTTACAAATTGCACCGACATCAATTCTGCATTATTTACAAACAATTCCTTAGATTTCCACTGGACAGTATTTCGTTCTACTGGCAGTATATTTCTGTCCAATGCGAATAAAGCATAAGTACTACATCTATTCTACATTTAAGATGATATTTTGATGGTGTGGCATTTTCCAATAGAAGCCAAAGGACAGCAAATGTTTTTGTACGTTCAGGACAGGTGAATTGTCATTGTTTTGTTGCACGAAATGCATCATAGATGGCATTAGTTCATTATAGAGTATTTTCACGTTATATTTTACTCAAAAATCATCCAATTGAACGATTGGCTTAGAATTTTCAGTGTTTTTGGAGTTTTCTTCGACGTCAACCAACATGCCGATTAGTTTTGGATAAAATACTTTCCCAGCATCCACCGCGGTTAAATAGGAGATGTGATTCCAGTGGGAGTCACCTGCTTGATGCATTCCCATCACGTTGGATAACTTTCTCTTGAGAAACTCCACGTTTTCCTTACTGGTTCCTTTGTCATTTGCGCCATAAAACAAATAAACTGGAACTTTTACGTTAGCGAGGCTGTACCTAGGTGGCGTGGACTGAAAAAAAATAATATTTTATAAATTTACTTTGGATTCTTTATCGTCGAGTGTGATTGGCTGAAAATTTAAGGTTGCTTGAAATAAAAATGGTTAGATGTACGATTAAAATCTAGATTTCAAAACACCATTACACTGATTTTTAACCTGTTAAATTATCACCGAATGCATAATTAATTTCATGATTAACATATTTTACGAATAATAAAATCATCTGCATACTTGTCCATATTTTTTTAGATTCATCTGATGTCCCCAATCATAATGACGAAGTTGATTTGAAGTCATAATCTATAAAATAACGATATAAGGAGGAACATTGATAATTATGATTGTAATTGATTTAATGAAAAGATTGGCGTTGGCCAAACCGAACTCTGATTTTCGTGTAATTGGCGATTGAATCAGAATGCAATATTCGGTCTACACAAGTCGATTCTGATCTCCGATTACACAAATCAGAGTTTAGTGATACCCAAAAACAATTGATTTTAATCGTCTTACTTGAAAAATGTGCAATAGTACATGATAGGATGTTCCAACTACGTGTGAGGCGAAAATGGGTAAGCGAGCCTGATAAAATTTACAGAATTAAAGATACAGTCAAATTGCAAAACGTTTTGATGTTTATCGAGCAAAGGTAGTATGTACTTACTGGATTCCATCTCACCCAATCTGAGCCTATGGAGATAAACAAAATATACACGATGGATTTTCGATAATAATTCGTTATCTGCCCCAAAACTATTTTTGGAATCAAGCGAAGAAAATAAAATTCGTGGATTCCCAACGTTTTCACTAAAATCTGAAAAGTTTTCATTGCTTAGAAAGAAATAGTAAAACATTGTTGTAAAACATTTGTAATTAGACACCCAGTATTCAGTGATTGTACAAAATTATTTAGTAAATAAGAAAATGTTTATATATAAGGGCCGCAAATTTGGGTGTTTTGCCCTGGGCGCCAAATATCCTCGCTACGCCACTGGGCATATGCTTACTGAATCATCTTGAAATGAATAATAAGTTTAGAAAGTTAATACTTAAATGGACGTGATTTATCAGTAGCGTTATATGATATCTGTCACAACGTCACTGAGTCATATATAGTTATCAAATAATTAAACTTGTTAATGTTTAGAAACATTCAGTGACTTGTAAAGTTAATATATATAAACCAAAATATGTCGCAACTCTATATTTACACAGAGTATTTAGTTTTAAATACTGTAAAATAACTTCGTATATTTGAAAAAACATTTTAAATTAAACTATATTGAACGATACACTACAAAAAAACATGAATACAAATATTACGATATAATAATAATAATAAAAAAAATAACGAAATCTGTCTTACTTTGTCAATGAGTGGCGTTAAATACTTGGCAACATTTTGTAAAGGTCTACTGAGTTTTGCTAAATTTCCAACAGCAGCCAGGGCAAACATGGCCTTAATCTGTTAATAGATTAACTGAAAATCCATGACAATTCACTTTAAACTTCATAGCATATAGAACAAGTCAATGCGAAACATCCGCTAATGTTAACGAAAAATTAAACGTTATCAATAAATAGCAGTGTGGTGCTGATCAAACACATTTACGTATTCCTATATTGTTACAATTCAAGGTTTAAACGTTTGACATTGACTTGTATCACATTACACATTATTGGTCACCTTATCATTGTATTCTGGTTTGGTGTCCAGCATGCAAAATATAACTGATGCTCCCATAGAGTGACCGATGCAGTAGATTTGCTCGAATCCAGTAATTAACAATACTTTGTCAATCATAGTCGGCATATCGTAACGAATCATTTCATCCCAGCTTGCATTAAAACATTTAAATAAATAATTAGAATTTTCCCCAAGATAAAATATGGCATTTTAAAAAAAAAAAAAAATGGTATTGATCTGTTGCAATAAACTCGGATTATGTACTTGATTATCAATCCAAAACGTCCAAATACCTAAATTTCCAAAATGGCGCCTTATTGGGATTCAGTGATTCGTGTTTCCTACTTGCTCCTCGAAAATTACCCAAGAAGACATCAAATCCGGCATCAGCTAACAAAAACGCTGTTAAAAAATAAAAGTAATATTATTAAATCAATTGTAGTGTAAATATACTGTACATTCAAGGTATAATTAAATGGGAAACCCCCCCAAAATATATAGTCTATGTGTGGGGAAGCACATAAATTAACATTGAAATAATTAAAAATGTTTATTTTGTTTTCGTTCAAGTCTCATTTTGAATTCTTTCAACAGTAACATGTGCCATGGACAAGTCACAAATTGACAGTAGGTGCATCTGTAGAGTAGCTTCTGTCAACTAGTCTCCATTTTGACCTACATTTTATTATCATTGATCGTACATGGCTCAAAACTTGTACAAATACATCAAAATTAGCCCCGGTAAGAATGTACACAAAAGAGTACTTCATAGAAGCTGGAGCCCTACCTAAATTTAGACGAATATCTTATTTGACAATATAAAGCTGTACCTACACTATAAAATCCCATATCTGAAGTGAAATCAATGAGTAGGACATAATGACCATATATATAAATAGTGAATGGGACCTAAACGTACAGTGTATTTTGAATGTATGTGTCCAATTATGTGTCCTTGCCATAAAACTATCCTACCTAGGCTGTTTTCTGGTAAATTGAACACCCAATGAGCTGATGACCCTAGGAGACCATGTTGAAGCAAAACTGGTATCTTATTCGTTTTTTTAGTCATCGTGGATTTAGATTCGTCCCTTCCATTTGGAATTCTGTATATATCCAGTATATATCCATCCGGTGTGGTCGCTTGATGCTTCTCAACCGGGTATCCATGATGTCTTATGTGATCCTTCTGTTTAAGGAGCAAATTCAAATATTTTGTTCTCAAATAATTTGCGTTAAAATTACTTAAGGTGAATCACAACCCTATCACTTTCAATGGGTGAAATTTTAAAACACAATCACAGCCAAACAAAAAGAGATTAAATAAAAATTAAAATTGTTTAAAATAACTTGATAAATCAGCAATGATATCACTTTTTCGTTGTTCACTTTGGAATGGTAGATTTTTTTAAATTAATAAACAAGTTTGAAAAATGTCCGTCAAAATATGATAGTCTATGTTTGGGAGGCCATACAAATTTTAATTTACAATTTTCTTACCGTGTCCATTGTGACTTCAGGATGGTAATGGAAAAATATCTGCCATAGTAACAACAACGGTTTCGCCAATTGTGCTAAGATAACTTTTCTTGTGCATCGATACTTACGTTGAAAAATATCAATTAAGGGTCGTACAATTAAATTGTATGGCAATATGAATCCTGAAAAAAAAAATTAAGCAATTAGAAGAACTTATAACTGTTGCTTATTTTAATTTCTGTAATATAATAAAAAACATGTAATGTCTTTAAAACAATATAAAGTGTAATTACTACTGAAAATGCATATTTATTTAGTGAAACTAGTGGAGGATTTCCCCAACCAGTTAACTTGAAAATATCCCCTATATACAATTTTGAATAAAATTTGTGTGCAACTTTTCATGGTATTTTGGGACCCATTTTCACCATGTCCTAAAGTATATAACTATATGTAAACTGTACTATTGTACTACAAACTTATACAGTATATTGCAATGCATCATTTCAAGGATCACCTCATTTCCTACTGACTATTTATAATAATCGAGTCATCATCATGCGAAAATTACGACAAATGACGAATCAGTTTCATTCTATAAATAAGAAAAGCGTCTTTCTAATAGTGTGCTATAGTTAATAGTTTGCAAAAATAAGTATAAATACTGAAATTCAAACAATTTATCTTCCAAAAGAAGGGAGCTCGCTTAGGGATATTTCTTATCAAATAAGTGTGGACACTGAAACTATAATATTTAAACAAAATTTAACCTCGTAAATGGCCTTCAACCCAATTTCTCAATAAATACGAACATTTGGAGGTTATTCGATTTCAAATTTGATTTAGTAGAGCATCGAATGTGCGGCTATCCAACATGATGAATTTTTCATGGGTTTGTTGTTTTGCATTTTTCTTCGTAAACCTTCGATATATTTCAACTGTTGAAATATCAAATTTTTCCGTCGATAATGGGCAAACTAGTGGGTATAGCTACGCTAGTTTTGTCCGGCAAATTTTTAAACTAACGCGCATGTATCAAGCATCGGTGGACATACAATATGAAACAGTGCTGGACTCAGACCCCGAAACGAAGATGAATACGGTAAGTGTTGCGGTTGAGATCTCCTAGATTATGCATTATTCCTAACTATTTTTTTAAAAAAAAATGTTCTTAAATAGTCTCCAAAACTTACTTTCCTTTAAAAACGTTTAATGGTTGCAAATTAGCAGATAAACAATTCACAATAACTGACAAAAATATCGTTTCTCCCAGCCAACAATTGCACAAATCAAAATTTAGAACATCGAACAAAAAAATAGAACAGTTGCACGTGCGTCCCTTCTCGAGCTCTTGCACGTGCTCAAGTTCTAAAAACGCAAATTCGAGAAAATTCCAGAAACAGTAGCTAAATATATGACTAATGAGATAAAAATAATGTTGCAATATAAATTAATGGCTTGTCCAAGTGTGTGTAATGCACATGTCAAGTACATTACTGCAAATAGCGATAACGATGCAATGAAATACTTTGTCATATACCACCGATAATGACAACATCTAGGATAAAACCAAGATAGGAAAGGAGCCTTTCGTAAATGTCGCACTAAGTATACGAAAATAATGTTATGTAAAGTTATGTAAATTTTAACATAAAAATACTGAAAACTTATTTTTATTAAATACAAGATGGGCAGTTTAACTCATAATAGCAAGATATTAAACTTTTATTAAAAATTTTAGTAAATTAAATGGTAATTACTTGTCCTAAAATAATGGCTAAAATTGCCAATTACGGTAATGAGAAAAATCTATGAATTTACTAAAACATGTTGTAAATTATACGTGTAAACAGTTGAGCCCAAGTTATCCAATAATTACATTTACCATTAATCTATGACAAATTTTATATATTTTCAATAGGAGAATTAGAAAAGGTTATCTTTAAATTAAATGCTTCCTCTGCCAGAATAAACTGGCAATGTATATGTATGTAAGTGGGCATGTTCAAAAACATGTCAAGACATGCCTAAATAATGTTTCAATCCACAAGAAAGTTACTTAACATTTGCCAAAATTGTGGACGAATCTATAAATCTTATTTCAATTTAGTAAAAAGTAAAAATCATTTTAAAATGTATTTTAAAACTAATGTATCGTCAGTTTAAATTCGTAATATTACTATGTATAATAATAATGTTTGAGTTACTTATAAGTTTCATGTATTAGCAATCATTTCAAGTTTATTTTACACATTCTTTGTCTATATAAGCATAATTTAATCAACCGAAAAGAGTACTTTATCAGAGAATAATGTAGTTAATTTAAAGTACAAGCTTAAATAGAAAATTACGTAAAATGCATTTATAAAACTTAATAAGTCATTTATAAGTCACATTTTTATCGTCACTCAAAGAAAACTGAAGTTTAATTAGCAGTATAAATTACAAGTGCTAAAGCGAGTAATTAAGACATATTACCTAGTGCCATTCTTCGTTAAGTTGGAGTTAGAAAAATTCCTGTTTTGAATTGCTATCAAATGTAATTGCGGAAAGAAATATATTTGCTTTCATCCGAGCGAATTAACATCCGGATTGACTTTTTGTCTGTCACAATCTTATATATGACACATTTTAGCCCTTATCTTATTTGAAATTTATAAATACCAAATTAAATTTATCCTTTTTTCACCCGTAGTTTAGAGAAGGAAAAATATTGAAACGACTTTTTCGGGTCATTATAAGCTCAACTTCAGTTGTAAAGTTCAATTTGTAATCAAAAATATATGATAAACAACATCTAATCACTCGAGAGGATGTGACAAAATACTTCCTACACAAGATATACAGTACAACGCGTAGCGTGACTGCTAAAATGTCATCATCCTTTACTTCAATAAACTCATATACCGACATTCCATGGCCGTAATCAATTTTATAATATAGTTAAAAAAACATGAAAAATAATGAATTTACGAGCTATTTTTCCATCTAAACACTTAAAGAAATAAATCGTTGAGCGTGTAATTTATCTATTTACGTCTTTCTATAACAGCTTTATTAATACGATATTAAATTTCACGAAAAGTGCCAACTGATTAATACACAAATAAGGTGAAATGGATATTTTAGCTTACAGTCCCGAAAGTAAGAGTGATATTTATCATTTCACTTCATCTATCATTTTTTAAAAATATTTATAAACAGTTTTGTAGTTAAAAATTAAATACTTGTTTTTCAAGTTCTGTGTTGTCAATTCTGAGTTGTCAAAATGTGCATTTTTAAATGTTTATGACTAGATGGAGATCATTAAACATTGGGGATATCCAGCAGAGGCTCATGAGATCATCACTAAAGATGGCTACATTTTGGAAATACATCGGATACCAAACAATGGAACTGGTGAAAAATATCCAGTATTATTACAGCATGGATTGCTCAGTAGTTCAGCAGATTACGTCATTAATTTAAAAAATCAGAGTTTAGGTGGGTTTATTGTTTAGGATAAATCCGGATATAACTTGTCTAATTAATCTCCACTAAGGCCCGAATCACAGTTGCTCAAAAAACTTAGCTCTTCTAAGCTGCATCTCAAGCTTAAGCTAAAGCTTGAGAAACCACCCTACCATAGTATCAGAGTCTCACATTTGGCTGTCTTGAGCTCGTCTTGGTAATTTTTCTTGGCATTTAGGACTTGAGACGCAGCTCAGTCTCAAGATTATGCGATTTGAGCAACTGTGGTACAGACGGGGGGGAGGGGGAAAGGGTAAGTATTTTAGATTTGTGTTAGGTAAGCACAAGTAAAATGTTATAAAACCTGGAGGCTAAACTACGACATCGTTAATTTAAATAACACATTAGCATAATTTTCAGTAAAACGCCCTATTTTTGTACTAAATCTTATTTTTACTGAATTTAAGCAGCCATAATAACCCAAAAGGTTATTTTTATTTTGAATAATTTAAATTTTCGATAATTAATTTGAACTAGCAGTTAATTTAACAACCCTAAAGTTAACTTCATATTGCTCTAGGTATAAAGTTGACCTTTAATAATGCTTTTAAACCAAACCATGTAAACTAATTAGGAAAGCATGTTAACATCTAATTCGTAATAACATTGATTTTAGGAACCTGAACCTTTATCTAAACAAAAGTTTAATTATACAATTAGTACAACGAACATATTTTTACAAAATTGTCACAAGATTTACATAATCTCATTTTTCTTCTTGAAGGAATGATGCTTGCAGATGCCAATTACGACGTTTGGATAGGAAATATTCGAGGTTTGTAAAATATGAACATAATTTTGATCTTAAAATTCAGTCGATTCAGTAAAAATCAAATCAAATTTAGAATTTGAGGGTAATCAAAAATGACGTCTTCAAGAGGGGGAGGGGGACAGGGGATAGGGTGTTATTACACTGCATAAACACATGTTTTTCATTATTTGTTTATGTAGGAAACACATATGGACGTCGACACCTAACGTTAAATCCAAACAGTTCTAAGTTTTGGGAATTCAGGTAACTAATGAAATTTGAGATTAAACTAATCTAAATTTGGTAAAACTTACCATACGCTTGAAATGTCGACTAATGTCTGTTTTTGTTTAGTTGGGATGAAATGGCAGAATATGATATTCCTGCTGTGATCGATTACATCCTTAATACCACTGGTCATCCTCAATTATACTACGTTGGTCACTCCATGGGGACAACAATGGCTTTTGCCATGCTAGCAACGAAAACAGAATACAATGATAAAGTATTAAAATTACACGTATTAATTTCTCCAATTTAATCACGATATTGTTTATATTAATTTAATTATTTACAGATGAAACACATGTTTGCTTTGGCACCTGTGGTGCATTTCGACCACGCTAAGCAAAAGCTTTTAAGATATTTGGCTACCTTGTACAAAGAAATCAAGGTACATTTTGTAAGAATTTACCAAGATTGATTGAAAATGTATATTAATATATTTTTTTACATTTGTAAATCAGCTGATTTTAAAAATGTTGGATTTCAAAGAATTCTTGCCAAACAGTAGATTCATGAAATATTTGGCAGAAACTGTGTGCAGCGGACCTGAAAATGAAATTTGTGCAGACTTCATATTTCAAATTATAGGCAAGGATAGTGCGCAACTAAACAAGGTAGGGTTGTGGATTATTAATGAAATATAAATTTAATATTATTAAAATATATTATCTTTTTAAAATAGACTCGACTGCCAGTCTATTTGACCCATACTCCAGCTGGGGCATCTTTCCCAACACTAGGTCATTATGCCCAGGTAAGGTGCAATTCGAAAAGGACGTCCCCGAAATTCCTTCAAAAATTGACCCCTGTCCACACGATTTCCATTTGAGCCTAGAATTTACAATCTACCCCCTTCCCTCATAGACGTCCTGAATTTCTTTTAAAAAGTAGGGTGTCCAGAAAAGGTATTGGAACGTACAAAGGCTCTTCCTATAAATTTACAAGCACCTGTCTCGCTACCAATTCCACGACATTTTTCTAAATTTTTCTGATTGCCGGAAATTTTCTGACCTCGAAGGGAAATTCCAGCATAAAACTGGTGTTTAACACAAATTTAGGCATAATTCCCGACTTTACCGGGGTTTTAAAAATTCAAGTACATCCGGGACTGGGGACACATTTCTTCCGGTATCCATTTCCCCTTTCACTGACCTTTAAAACTCAATTAAACAATAAATCCAAAAACTAAAAAATGCCATTATGGACCTTGCCCCTCCCCTCCCCCCTCCGTCCACATGGTGTCCACCTGCCAACAGACACCCCCTCTTCCTGCACCCCTCTTTATGACGTCCTTTTTGAATTAGTAAAATAATAGGCTACAATATTCCGATAAAAAGATTAAGTTATTGTTTCATGAAAAATGTTTCATTCAATGTATTTGTTCACTGAAATAGGCGATAAACACAAAGAAATGGCAATATTACGATTATGGATATTTGAAAAACTTGATAAAATACGGTTCAGTAAGTACCTGAGAATAAATGTTATTAAACCTAACTCGACATTACATGTATTTCCATTTTTCGTAGATTCACCCACCTCAGTATATTGTGGCTAACATAAAAACACCAGTTTCCTTATTTTACGGACAAAACGACCCCTTGGCAGATCCAGAAGACGTTTTTCAATTATCTAAAGAATTACCAAATCTGAAGGATATTGTGAAAATCGGTGATGATAATTGGAATCATTTGGATTTTCTTTGGGCAATTGATGCTGGACCATTACTCAATAATCAACTCATAAATATGATGAATACATTGGAGACAGAAAAGAATGACATTCAATTTTTAACAAATGAAGTTTGATATATTTTTTTTAAAACAGATTGTTGTATTACTTTAATATAAAAATGATCATGAAAGCCATTGATATTTCTCGTAAGTTCACATAATATCTCCTTATTCCAGCTCAACTAGAAATTAATATTTTGTGTTTTTAATTAACTGTGAATCTCTTTATAGGCCTCCAAGTCATCAGTACTTTAATCAATTATAATAATTAGTACTTCATTTTCCCGTCAGTGTAACTATTTATGTATACTGTACACACTTGAGTTAATTTGTTAAACATTATTTCTTTAGGGCAGCCGGCCTCCTGCTGACCGAATTGCTTTCCCACCAACGTTTAAAAGTTGTCAAGTAAATCAATTTGTATCCTTCAGGGTAACAAATTTTAATATGAGACATAATGTTATGTCCTGCATTAACTTACAAACGCAAAAAAACAGTACTCGTGTCTGACCTAGAAATTAATTAATCCCAAATAAGGACAAGCAACTAGGTCCCTTCATTGTGTACGTTCTCTGCATATTCAAAACTACAAGACCTAAAACTTTATTATAGTTAAGCTTCACCAACTCAATTTAGTGACCTGTTCTCAATCTAAAAACGTAAGAAAATATTTGGAATGTTCCATGTTTGTTGTTCCAAATATATCTTAGATGTATCTCCGAATGTATTGGCTTAGAGAAAATGTTGCTGGGATTTTCTTGCATTCGTGTTTTTCGAACTTTGACATGTGCTGAAACATGGAAGGGTCGCACGTGCAACAGTTCTTTTTCCGTTTTATGTTCTAAAAATTCTAAAAATGGCAGATTCGGCCCAGTTCCAGTATTGTTTATCTGCTAATTTAAAAAAAAAAATTAAACGTTTTTAAAGCAAAGTAAGTTGTTGGAAACTATTTAAGGACATTTTGAAGATAAGAAGTTGGGAATTCATAATTTAGGAGCTTTCGACCTTTCGTTTAAGGGGGATTACAACCCTATCCCTTTCAATGGGAAAATTTGAAAAAACACCCACGGTCAAACAAAAAAAAAGATTAAATAAAAATAAAAATTGTTTAAAATAGCTTTATAAATCAGCAAGGTACTGTTCGTGTCATTTTTCACGTTAAAATAGTAGATTTTTTTAAAATTAAATTATTATTTGAATTTGTGCACTCACAACTTGCCTATCTCATGCTGCGACCTGCTGGCAGCGTGAGCAAAATAACGGACATTTTTCAAACTTGTATATTTATTTTAAAAAAATCTACTATTTCAAAGTGAAAAACAACAATATGAGGCACTTGTTGATCCATCAAGCCACCCCAAACAATTCTCAACCTCACCCAAACCTTCCTCATTCAACTGTATCTTCGCAAGCCCGACCCATTGAAAAGGATAGGGTTGTGATCCCTCTTAAACTTTGATCGTGGAAATTAATATAAAATTGTTCAATATAGAATACAAGTTTTCATAAATGTTTAGTCGATTTTTCTAATGTAAAAATGCATTTTCTATTTCACTTTATCACACTGTTTTATATTGATACAAATCGAATTACATAGAACAACACACTCGTTTATTAAATAATTTGAGCTGTTTTTCTTAATTAAACTAATTTCTAGCTTTCGCTAAGATTATAGGTTTATAGACAAGGTAAATGTAGTTTACAAAAACTAGTAGCCTCATTTTAAAATTAAAAATAAAAAGGGTTAAAAAAAACTGCACGATTCAACTGCTGAATATAATTTCTAAGAATATTTTTAAGCTAAACATTCATTTTAGACTCGTTTATCGACAACTGCACTTTTAAATACTTTCAATGATGTGGTCTAACATGATAGCGTTGCTATTCATATGCAATATTAAAAGAATGGCGAGTGGAGATTTATTCCAAAAGTTTTCAAAAACATTGGATAAAATGGGATTATTCGAGGAAAATGGCGACTCAAAAGTTCTTCCAGAAGCAATTCTGAGCACAGTAAGTAACTCTTTTTAGGTTAAGTGCTACCACAAATATTCATGATTTAATTATATGCGTACATGTTCTAAAAATACTAATAATGTCGATCACTTCCACGTGAGAGAAAATCCTAGCGAGAAACTCTCGAGATGCTCGCGATAACAGTTCTCGCCAATGGACACACCTCTGAGAGTAGCACGTACAAATGTGCATCTTACTGTCCTAGAGCTCTCTTACTCGAATTTTATCACTAGTGGACACGTGATCCCTGGCCTCTCTGATAGCAGTTCGCAAAATACGAACCACATGCTCGAATTCGGAGAGCAGCTGTCGAGAGCTAGACCAAAATTGTAGCAAATAAACGCCCCTGATGATGGCCTTTTCACGCATAAAAATCGTATACACGTAGTATATGGTAAAAAAAGAACGAAGCGCGTGCTAAAATTCGAAATTTATATAGAACATTGGAACACACAACATTCGGAACACTGCACCAGATTAAGACATATTCAACGAAATGTCATGCTAACTTTCAGATTGAAATAATCCAACACTATGGTTATCCTGCCGAAACTCATCACGTTATTACGGATGATGGATACATTTTGGAAATCCATCGCATTCCAGGAAACAAGTATAATTCCACAGGCAACAAAAGACCTCCTGTCCTCATACAACACTCTTTTCTGTGTTCTTCGTCGAGTTGGCTACTAAATGGTGTCCGAGACAGTTTGGGTAAGAATATGATTTTCAAAAGGGTGTTTTCTAGCTTATGTGAAACAATTTTATTTTATTTTATCAACAGGTTTTGTACTCGCAGACGATTCTTACGACACTTGGCTCGGTAACTTAAGGGGTAACATCTTCAGTCGACAACATGTGTCCATGTCAACGGATGATAAAAGCTTTTTCGACTTCAAGTACAATATTTCATTTAATATTTGGAAGCTAGATTAACATAAACTTTGTTCAAATCAAACAGGATAGACAGCTCTTTAATTAATACATTTTGCATGATTGAACTATTTTTATTTTTATAGATAAAGACATGAATCGCAACTTAAAATGACGTTTTAGATTACAGAATTAGCTTCGTTTTTTTTAAGGACATGTAATGTAACTTAAAATGAGTTTCAAATGATAAAATTGCATCTAAAGTATCTTAATTGCTGATAAATGCCTTTTGGCTCAGTCATAAAACCAGTCTTAAAATAAAAATATATCTTTTAAAGTGTAGGTTATGGTTAAGGGATTATTTTAAAACATGTCACTAGAGTATATGATATGTGATCATCTTTTCCAAAATTTATACAGCTTCGATCACCATGCCCTTTTGGATCTTCCAGCCATTATCGATTACATCCTCAAAATTACTGGCAGTGAAAGATTGACGTACATAGGACACTCTTTGGGGGCGACCGTAGGTTTAATTCTTTTGGCTGAAAAGCCAGAGTACAACGAAAAAGTAAATGGTTTTCTTTTCTTTTCCTAAGTTCACTTTTATAAGCATGAGATAAAAAATTGCTTTTTGAGCACTCATAATTTTTATATTTATTAATTCACATGTTAAATTTGTAATTGCAGGTTAATCTAGCTGCGTTATTAGCACCTGTGATTTACGGAAAGTTTGCTAAACATCCATTTAGGATCATCGCAACAAATCTCGAGCAGTTTACTGTAAGTTTTGAGACACGTTTTGTATTACCGAATATTTCTCGTTATTTTACTTATTCTGTTAAAATGTTATTTTCATTCATTTAGAAATGGTACCAACTGCTCGGAACGAATGAATTAACGCCATTTAGAGGTATGCTGAGGACCTTGGCTAATTCTATATGCACAGATTATCCTGGACTCATATTATGCGAACTTTTTATTAAAATGTTCGGTGGTTACAACGAACAGCTGTTTGATCCGGTAATTTTCAAACAGCATGATTACTACAATTTTGATTAATTTCGACATATTGAGTAATTGAATTCATCCTTACAACAATAGAAACGTGTCCATGTACTCGCAGCAAATGGAGTCGAAGGTTCGTCTTGGAATCTAGTTGCCCATTTAACCCAGGTAACTTCATTGAAAGTACACGTAATTAAAATGGGTAACATTGAAAATTTGCAAATGATAGGTCTTTTAAAACATGTATTGGAATAACATGTACAATTTACATTCAATATTCATAGTTTTTCGCACGACCGGCTCGCTTTGATTATGGTCATGAAGTTAATTTTAAAAAATATGGACAGGTAAGTGTTGTTTATGTAAATAATCAAAATTTACATCACTTATACAAACTTCACATATTTATCTACCACTGTAATAAAAATACTGGTGTAATTTCAACAATGTTCTCGTTTTAGATACAACCACCGGCTTACAACTTTTCCAAAATATCCACAAAATTAGCGATTTTTTACGGTTACATGGATCTATTCATTGATGTTCAGGATATACAAACTCTAGTGAAACAACTTCGAAATGTTCAGGTTTTTGAAAAAGTGCCCCATGAAATGTGGACTCATTTAGATTTCATCGTGGCAATTGACGCTCGGAAACATTTTCACGAAAGACTCGTTCAAGTGATCAAACAATTTGAATAATGAAACATGTTTAAAACATCACTACTGTTTGGTGGGAAAATACAGGTGTCATACTCGACTTAATTTTATTCATTTCGCAAATATAAACACTCTCCATAAACATCCGCTCACAATTGTTTTTTCAAGTTCAGACAGTGAATAAAAAAAGTTAACGATGTAAAACATATATATATAGTTTTCTAAATATAGATATTGGATGCATCTTAATAGATGGACATTTTTATTATGATGGCCGAGATCTCGAAATTAATTTGTTGCCATTTCACAACATGAAATTCACAAAAGAAATTTAACGATTTTTTTTCACTTGACTTGTCTCATTTCATGTCGTCACCAAATAATTAGTCAATGACTGACGTAAAAATTGCGAAAAAAATCATTACACAAGTTTTATCTACTTTTAGGAGATAACATCTGTTAATATTCATTAATGGCCATTCATAAAAGACATCCTCAAGAGGGGTTGGGGGTTGCTGGCATGTGGACAGGGGGATGGGTAACGGGTGTTTGCTGGCATGTGGGAGCTGCTGGAATGTGGACAGGGGGTAGAGGGTGCCTGCTGGCATGCGGACAGTGAGGGGGAAGGGGGTTGTCTACTCGCATGTGGACAGGCGGAAGGGGTGTCTGCTGGCATATGAACACCATGAGGACAGTGGAGGGGAGCCATTATGAACGTCCACTAATGCAAAAGGAAAAGGGTTTGTGAAAAGGGAAATGGACACCGGAAGAAATGTGTCCCTAATCCCAAATGCACTTGAATTTTTAAAACCTCGGGAAAGTCGGGAATTATAGCCTAACTTTGTGTTAAACCCCAATTTTATGCTGGAATTTTCATTCGAGGTCAGGAAATTTCCGTTAATCAGAAAAATGTGGAAAAATGTCGTGTAATTGGTAGCGAGACGGGTGCTTTTGAAATTTATAGGTTGGGCCTTTGTATGTTCCAACACATTTTCCGGACACCATACTTTTCAAAAGAAAATTAAAGACGTCTATGAGGGGGAGGAGGGGGTGGTCTTGGCTAAAATGGACACCTGTAGACAGGGGGTAAACATGAGAAGTTTATTTCAGATGATTTATTCCTTAATATCGTTGAATATCAATTGTTGAGCAATCTTATCGTAAGTAATATACGAACAACTGAAAATCGATTTGAAATTCTCATTCGCATGTGGGTCGATGTTTTCTACTAAATGTTTCTACATTTTTTTTCTTCCAGTATTTTTTTTTGTTAAAAAAGTGAAAGCGGGTCACCTACCCCTCAAAGGCAATGGTAATGAATGTAAAAGTACATTTTGGTCAATTTATATCATCACTGACAGGTAAGCGTTAGGTTTAAGGCCCCATTTTCAATGATCTTTCCCTTCGTTAACCTCATCCCACATACAAGGGCATTTGGGTAATTGTTACGTTCCCAAATGCCTCGAAAGGATGAGTTTTTGTGTAATTCAAGGACCCAAATTGCAAACTCACGCACATGTCAGCTAGCACTCAAAATTCCCCCTACATTCAACGTGGTATTATGCAATTGTCTCATTATGGTGCAAGTTTTCTTACGACTTTAAGACACACCTTCCCAGTGGGCAGCACAATTTGAAAACAAATTTACAATCAAATTTTAAGCGAATCTTTGGTCAGTCAAACGTTAAAACGGCTTCCTTCTGTCTTTTGCCCTTTTAACCCTTCCAAGCCAAAATAACTAATTACATGTACAGTTTTTTAATTTTCCGTTTCGCCGATGGACACGTCGTTCGTTAATTAATTAAGTGTTAATGAACATATTTAAGCCGCTGTTGTGTTTATGGGAATTTCAAATACAACGATCATGTGGTTCAACGTCTATGCAGTGTTGCTGGTCATCGGAAATTTCGTGTGGGTCATCAATGGACATTTTTTCAGTGATCTTGTCAACAGTTTGGAAAGTTTCGGAATGTACAGTGGACATAGTAGTGAATCTAAGGTTTGCCCTGAGGCGGTTTTAAATACTGTAAGTAATTTAAATTATATTTTATAATAGATTATCGTACAGGAATAATTCAAGTCTGTCACAAGTCAAAATTTATACTGGTGCACACAATTTTGCGCTGACATTTTTGAATGACTATTATGTATTTTACAATATTCAATGAAATTTCGAAGTAATTGGTGTTCAGATAAACTTATTTCGAAAATTGCAATCTTCAGAAATATACATAAAGCCAAATTTTATAATGGCATGACGAATGCATAATACCAAGGCTGTATCTTGGGGAAAGATCTTCATCCCCCAAGGCCGTATATGTCATCACATTGCGGAGGGGATTTGGTCCACAATGGTCCTCGTTTTTACTTTAGAAAAATTGCGTTTTTACCAAAGAAAATTTGCTTTTTTAATATTGAAAATTTGCTTTTTTAGCACTGAAAATTTGCGTTTTATCATAGCAAAATTGCGTTTTTACCTTAAAAAAATCCATTAGATAATCCGTTTTATAATTCCCGTTTTATATTTTGCAGATTCAGGTTGAAATTTGTAAAATTTCTTGGATTTCGGGAGGGAGGGGTCTATCCCCATGATCCCCCTCCATACATATAGTATACGGCCTTGCCATCCCCCTTCATCCCCCCCCGAAATCCAAGAATTTTTAAAAATTTCAAACCGAATCGACAAACTATAAAAGGGGAATTTCACTTTTGTGTTAAAAGTGCGATTTTTCTAAAATAAAAGTGCAAATTTTAAAGTAAAAACGTAATTTTAAAGCAAAAATGACATTTTCTGGGTTCAAAGTGCGATTTTTCTGTTTTAGAAATGCAATTTTTCTGCATTGTTGTTGTTGCTTGAGGTTCAAGGGCCCAAAGGAAGTTTTCTTCATTTAAAAGAGCTATGTCAGGCCCTGCATAATACTGGCGATCCTAAATATATAGCCAACATAGTTTACTACATGAATCTGGACCCTATCCTTAATTTATTGATAATTTATAGATAATTTATTTTTTAACATGTTTAGGTAGAAATAATCCGATACTACGGCTATCCTGCCGAAACACATCAAGTGATAACGGACGATGGATATATTTTAGAAATCCACCGAATTCCTGGAAATAAATATAATTCTACGAAAAATACTCGATATCCTATATTACTACAACACGGTATTTCGTCATCATCGGCGTGCTGGGTACTCAATGGAATTAAAGATAGTTTGGGTAAGAAGTGGTCAAAATTACACCGAATTATATCTTAGTAATAAAACAGACTGTAATCTAAATAAGTAGCCTTCTTAAATAGGTTTTATGCTCGCCGATGATTCCTACGATGTTTGGTTGGGTAACATAAGAGGTAACACTTATTGCCGACAACATGTTTCCATGTCAACTAAAGATGCCGGATTTTTCAACTTCAAGTAAGTTTTTTTTAATCGCAACCGGAATAAAATAGGTCAAAATTTTAAATGGGCTTAATACTAAAAAAAAATGAGGAAAGTTGTTAATATACGTGAGGTGAAAGGAGCACCTTGATCTAGTGACCTTAACGCACCCAAATATTTGTAAATCTTCATCGCGTAGCCCCTAAGAGATCTTGATTTTGTACAGGTGCAAGTGTTACTTATCGCAGAAGGTGTTAAAAATAAAACGTTAAATTATACGACCCCATAAAGTAGGAGAGCAAACCATACAGCGCAATATGAGCGATGCAAGTGATATGAAATATTACAATGCTACGAGTATACAAGTTATACATGATATTCAAAAGAATTCACTTTTTAATCAAACTATTATCCGATGTTTATTAAATGCAAGTATTATATTATTAAATAAATGCATGAAAAAATAGAATTCCAAAGCGTGCAGAAACTGGAATTTTAGAAATACATAGAACTAAATGAGAAAAATGGAATTTCAAATAATTGTTTTTTCAAGTTCAGACAGTGTATAAAAAGGTTTACTATGTAAAAAATGCAGTTTTTTAAATATAGCTAAATACATATATGGGATGTATTTTAATAGATGGAAATATTTATTATGATGGCCTAGATCTTGAAATTAATTTGTTGTTATTTCACAATATCAAATTCTCAAAGCGTGCAAAAATGGAATTTCGAAATAGAACTAAATGAGAAAAATGGTATTTCAAAGCGTGCAAAAAAGGAATTTCCAAACGTGCAAAAACAGAATTTCAAAGCGTGCAAAAAGGAATTTCAAAGCGTGCAAAAATGGAATTTCGAAATAGAACTAAATGAGAAAATGGAACAAAGATGACAAAAATATTGAAAAACTAGTATTTGGCTGTCTCCTTTCTTTTTTTAAAAACCAAGTATCTCTTATGCAATGTTGTATAGCGATATATCGTGAAGTTCAATAATAAGTACACGAAAAAAGTCTCTTGGAAATGCTAAAAAATACATTTTCAAGGTTGAAAAACGTACTAAATCAGGTAGCAAAAAAAGGCGTCTCTTATCCACTCGTTGCTAAATGTAATTCTGTGATACAGAAGTCATTTCTTTAATGTTACAATTATATTTTTTTTAAATTTCAGTCTCGATGACCACGCCCTTTCCGATCTCCCTGCCATCGTCGATTACATTCTCAAAGTCACCGGTAAAGACAAAATAACCTACGTAGGACATTCCATGGGGACAACCATAGGCTCGCTTTTCTTAGCTGGAAAGCCAGAGTACAATGCCAAAGTAATGAAATTCAGTTGTATTATTTTGTTTGTAGAAGGGTTTACGATCTTGGTCATTACATTATGTAGCTGTTCTAAACAAGATTTATTGTGCTAAAAGCTCCTACGTGGAATAATCAGAACTTTATGGAAATGTCGCCTATTTAGAGCACGACCTCTTCTGTAAATTGTGACCCTCCAAAAATAAATACACGAGATGTTCAGACCTCCCTAAATGGCTAAAATGAGTTGCAAAATCCAATTTATGGTACATGTACTCATTGTACTGTGTTATGGGGTAATGTCAATGGTTAATTACAAACAGTACAAGTTCATGCTTATAAGTACAACTAAAAATTGAACTTTTTCTGCCCACTTACGAAATAATTACATATGTAGGCTATTAGTGTGTTGTGACCAATTAAAACAGGTTGATGGAACCTATCATACGTATAGTATAAGCTAGTTAAAAAAAAACCGAATTGCATTTTGATGCATTTAAGATTAATATTTTTCTAATTTTTTTGTCAAATTTCAGATCAACCATGCCATATTGTTAGCTCCAGTAATATATGGAAAGTACATCAAAAATCCTGTACGGCTTGTTGGAACCAATCTTAAACAATTTACTGTAAGCGAGACAACTTGATTTATACATCGACACATTGCTTCATTTCATTGATAGTTTTAAAACTATCCCTGCCAAAAATGGACTTAAGAAAAACTTAAGAAAAACTCAACTTTTGAAGTGAAACTGCAGAAAAACTGCAGTTTGGACGAAATCTATGC
>JAQGAE010000576.1:0-33378 GCA_034696685.1 Julus scandinavius | reverse complement strand
CAAAAGACGCATTTCCTACTCACGTTGCAGTGTGGAATCAAGTAAAATAAAGATCAGCCTTACCAGGTTTCATTTCCAACGGATTGCGCTCCTTAGGGGAACGGGACGTCCACCTGGGCGGGCCGTCTAAGCACACCGAAAACGGAAAATTTTAAACATTTAAAATACATGAACGGCCTGTCAATATATTTTTGAGGTTTTCTGATTTTCCCACTAAAAACAGCATTTGTGGTGAAAAACAAGGTAAAACAGACAAAACAAAATGTAGAAAACTGTGTGTTCCTCACTCAAAAGCAGTCAGTTTGTGCAGCGCAAATTGCCAGAACTTTTGATTTTCCTTAAAAACCATTTACATTACTTAAATATTTGATTGCCTGTCTTCTTAATTTGCGAAGTTTGTGTACTTTTACAAAAAAATGAAACCTTACTCCATGACAATCGATAAACTAGCATAGGATTAGTAGCTACGCAACAATCATTCTGTTAAATGTGAATTAAAAGTCGGGTGTGTTGTTAATGTATAGACATGCAACTATAGTAATCTGCCACGGTACTAGTTATATCTCGTATTATTCAAAATTTCCCAAAGTTAGCTCTTCCCACATTGAAATGTTTTATTTAAATTTTTTATACCAAAAAATATATTTTTTACACCAAATATATACAACTTAAATATATATTTTTCCACTATATAAGGGTGCCTACAACCACATATGCGAATGATGATATATGCTATGCAGTAAGTATCAACAGGGAGTTGGAATGTATGCAGCAGAAGAACGCAAGGACGGCCTGCGGTGCCAACAGATTCACCGCTGCGGAAGCCCTTCAGGGTGAGATGGGATGGTCGAGCTTTAAGTCTCAGTTAATGATAAGTAAGCTGACTGACCTAAGGAGATTGTGGACCCTAGATAAGGCTTACCCAGCACGGCAAGTTTATGAGCTTATTAGAGGTCAGGGCTAGTGTACCCAGTGGCTGCATAAGCTTAAAAAGTTTAGGGTCAGACTCGGATTAAACTCATATTTCTAGGGGAAGTGGGCAGATTCGGAACAGACTATTAAGACTCTGGTTCACAAGTGGGAGGATCGTAACTGGACAGAGAGCATGGCGAGCAAGAGTACCTTGGTGTACTATAAGAACAAAGCAAAAATTGGGAAGGAGGCCTTCTACGATAATTTATATGGAAGTGCCTTGCTGTTCAGAGCAAGGGCAGGGTCGCTCAAGACCAACCAATGTATGGCAAAGTTCCACACCATCATGGAAACATGTGACTTGTGTGATGATCAAACAGAGAACTTCGAGCATGTAATGACTAAATGTTCAGCCTCTGTGGAGGAGTGGTTGGGTCTCTCTAATGCGCAATATAGAGATGAAGATGCGTTGTGCGCCAAGCATCTGCTAAAAAAGTGGTGGCCCTTAAAACAAGAGAGCAGTAATCAGGTAGAGGTGAGGCAGTGTAGCCATGAGAAATTTTATTGCGCAGGGTTCAAAGCAGTGTTCCACTTTATTCTAATAAAGTTTTTCCATGTCTGAAAATGTCCTAACTTCTGAAAATAAATGAACTAAAACGAATTGAAATTAAAAACAACATTTATTAGTACTTCGTTTTACACTTTCAGTAAGACAGGCTTGAAGTTTGTCAAATAACAACATACACTTAAAATTTCATCAGCTATATCATGAAGTGTGATTGGTAAGGGCATATTCAAATTACGGTACGTTTTCACTCTTGCTTTGGCATGTTCAACATGTACACGTTTACTAGCAATCCTTAGTGTTTTGACTACATCAGTTGCTGGCATCTGCCCATCTTGCTTCCTCACAAATTGAGGTGGTACATTAATTGATACATGGTTTGGTAAGATATCTGAAATTTGAAAACCTTTATCTGCCATGAGCTGTTGACCTGGACCAAGTAATTTTAACAATCCCGAATCTTGTACAATGGCTTTGTCGGATTTTCCTCCACCATAAAGAGGTGAGATAATGCAGACTAGTCCCCTGGAGTTATGCCAAGCAAGAATTTGAAGGTATTGTAATGTTTGTATGAGGAAAACGTCTCCCGTTGTGTACTTAGCATTGACAGTTTTTGAACTCTAAGTTCGCAGCAATCAATTAACAGTGTGGTATCTGGAAATTGTTTAAAATACCTTGGACATGCCTTTTTAATAACTGAAATTGTTGGAATTGGAAATATGGATTTGAATTCTGAATGAAGGAAGCAGATCCAAGTTGTAAATATCCAGTTGACTGTTGCTGTTGATACACCGAAAATTCGAGCCATTTCTTGGCGTGGAAAACCAAGTTTTAATTTTAAAACGACCAAAAAAAGCTGATTGTCTGTGGATAGAAATTTATGCGGACCTTTTGCAATCCTTGCTGAAGTTTGGTTTCCATACCAATATAAAAGTCTGTTGTCTATCTTTTAAAATATTTAGTAATGAATAAAAGGTATTGGCATCTGGAAATCCCGTATAAAAAGACATTAAAGTGTTATCATTGGTGATGTAGAGCAAATTTAAGCATTGTGATTTAAATTTTAAATTTTACTTAGACAAAGAAAGTATTCTGTCATTTAATTTTAAAATTTTAGATTGATTTTGCTTTACCGTAGTTTATGATTGATGATTAAAATCGTCAATGTCGTTTTGAAGGGATGTAATGAGTTGTTGTGATAAGTGGAGTTGTTGTGTCAGAGTTAGTTTGCGTTGTTGAACTGCTAGAAGTTCGTTTTGTGTGTTGCTAAGCTCGTGATGTAATTCTGCAACCGTTTTCTCATGTGGCTGTAGAACATGTACATCATCTTGATAGCACATCAAATCGGGTTGATCGATGAGAACTGGCGGATGTATGGAATAATAAAAAGATGGTAGAACATTCGTTACAAATTTAATGCTGACGTTCCCCCCTCGTCAACAAAAACTGTACAATACCGTTGCGTTCCATGGTTGCGCCTCCGTGTTGAACGTTGCTAGAAATCGGTCCCTAGTCTATGGCTATTGTGGAGTTTCCTCTTGCTAGTCTTCGATTTGTTTGTCATTTTTGCATCGTTGCCTTAACATGATACATAACATTAACACTATGGAACAATCGAAACAAGTTTTTTTACCTATTTCACTTTCATTAGATAAATATTTACCTTTTCTAAATCGTTGTTCCATGCGAAAATAGATTGTACTGAACTTGGCTTCAATAACTTTAGAGTGGTGTGCAAATGCGGCTTTCAATCTGCGTTAGTAAAATACTCAGAGCAAATTTTCGTGTTTGAAGTAATCTTGAAATCTTTTCCTAAATCCCTTCGAATTTTACTGATTCATTGACTTCTTATTACCGGCAATTTTGGAAATGAATGGTATGATAGCTTCTTACCATTTCCATTATAATTAAAACAAAGTGGAACTGCACAGTTATAACGTCCCATTCTTCGAAAGTACCATGCTTCTTCGATCACTACGATGTGCGTCACTTATTTGCCAACAGAGGGCACTGCGAGCTTGTAAACCTTGTCAATTTCAGGAGAATGCTCCTACTTTAGTAGCGACTTATTCATCATTGCTGGATTAAATTTGTACTAAATCAGGAGAATCGCCATGTCCATTCCAACGTCTAATCGCATGTAAAAAAGGGCCAATAGTAAGCATTGGTCTTGGCACAAAGCTCAGTCAAAGGGTTGAGTAAGTATGTCTACTTCTAGAGTGACCGTTAGTAAATGGGATGCAAGATGTGAATTAAGAGAAAGATTAAAACGTTTGAATAGCCACATAAATAACTTTTCACATCTGGACTTCTACGTGTCCCAATTTAGGGAGTGAAGAATATCTGTCACACGCAGAATGTTGATAATGGCCCTTAACAAATCTGGCTGCCCTACGCTGGATCATCTCTTTATCCTGAATACGAGCCATCCTGTGAGGGTTCTAAATGAGTGCACAATATTCCAACATAGGGCGAACCAGAGTTGCTTATTCAGTTTACCTTACATTTTACACACGTTCTCGAAATACACGTTGAATGAATTTAATGCGTTGGTTCGCTGCATCAACAATTTTTGTGAAATTTTGACTCCAAGTAAGGCTTTTGGTAATATAAACTCCCAAATACTTGACAGTAACCACGTCAGTGAGTTGACACCACCATCCAGACAGTACTATGGTTGGCAAGTTTTCCGTTTACGAGAGAAATGCACCACCACTCATTTCACCTTATTTAATTTTAACTGCCATTCGTCGCATTGTATAGATGATTCTTTCTACAAGCATGTTTATTAATTTCTCTGAGTGTTTTTTGGATATTTCCGAAGCACATTTTGTACATTTAAGCCAATCTATTCAGATAGCCGACCCCATCCCCTTATAGACATCGTTATTTTTAAAGAACTTTGTCGAAGAGATTTTTTGGACCATACAAAGGTGCATCCTATAAATTTCCAAGCACCCTCTCGATAGCAATTAACGATTCCACTTTCACTTACCGCACAAACTGAATTTTATGTCCTATGCTATTTGCCTATAAAGTGGAACCTATCTAAATGCATACTATTGGGACTGGTGGAAAATATGCATTTAGACAGGTTATGTGTTTAAACAGGTTCACCAGTAGACATGTGCACGCGCACATAAAGCTGCTTAATAGTGAATTGACCCTTTTGTTAATCCTAGATAAGTCACTAGCTTTTGGGCACCATTTTAATGCATTTGCAAGTACAGAAACTGCCTTGCATCTCCCTGCCCATTGCATTTTTTAATCTAAGTGGTATTCTCATTTTAGTTTTATATTTTTTGCAGTCCCACTGTTGATATTCACTCATAAAATCATTGGGGGCCAAAAAAAGCTATTCATTATTACTTTAGTGAGGTTTATTCATTTTTACAAGGGTCCCAAGTCGGTACTGGCATATTTTACGCATTTAAAAAGGTTATTCATTTACACCGAATGCATTTAGACAAGTTCTACTGTATGTTGCGCTATATGGCATTCAAATTTGGTGCAGTTAATTTCTGAAATGTGTGCTTGAAAGTATTTTATTTGTTGAATTTGCTCGCAAAACATCAAATGGAGCACTGTGTTACTAATATATGAAATTAACACATTTTTTCCAGAAAAGTCTATGAGAATGTGTGAAATAACCCATAAATCATGAAAATGTGGTGTATGCATATTTCTAGTGTTGTTCTGAGGTCACATGTGCATGCAGATAGTCCAACTACAAAATCCAAATTGCAGTAGGTTCTGCCAATTAGATGGCGTCATTTTAAAACTGGGTCAACACATGTAGAATGATTCCAATTAACTAATTAGACCGCAGACATGTGCGAAATTGTGGGGTCTGTTTGAGTAACCTTTTTTAAATAATATGAGACGCATAGCCTACTAACTGAATATTAACTTTCGCAGACGTCACCTTTGCAAGAAGGTCAGGTATATTAAACGTTCAATGTGATCAGCTGCATAAAGTTTAACAACATTTAGGCGAGCTGTGTTTAAACAACAACACATGATTCATTTGAGACCCATTTCAGAACACACGTGTAACAATTGATTTCATCATCAACGCACTACCCGGATAATTTTATAAGCTCCAAATTTTTAGAGTATGTTAGGTGCTCTAAAATTGTTGAATTTATATTTTAGGAAATTTATTGATAGTTAATGTTTGGGTATAGAGCTGGTCAGGAGGGTAGTCGAATGATTAATTTTAGCGTCACATAACAGTATCATCTTTTATTTTGTATCTAAAAAAGTATATAGAAATAAAGAATTTGTAGGCAAAAATATTTTCCAGAAACGATTTCAAAAAGTTACAAGCATACAGAAAAATTATAAAGAATTCGCCTATTAAAAATATAATAAAATTGTAAAGCATTATCCTACTTCTAAATATTACTGCATAGATATTTCTCCAATTGTAACAATCAACATGCGAAAATAAGACAGTGATAATGAAAGAGAATACACATGCGCTCTGCCATTTTATTTTTGCGATAAAGTTTTTCATAGCTTTAAATACACTTAACTACCTTATTTCATGAAATAGTTTAAAATTCTATTAATTGTGTTTAAAGAACAAAAAGAACAGCTTAATTTTTTAGATATACCACTTCCATATTTAAATCTTTCACACAACTTTGCAGATATCAGCATTTAGTACATTGCTTGTCATTGATAAGATTGAATTTATAAAATTGTAATATCCTTACTTACGAAATAAATGCTTTAAGAAAATCCAGATTAGTGTTAACCAATTTACATACATGAACGTTCTCTTCATTCATTAAATAAAAATATCAACATTTTGTATTGATTAAGATATCATAAATGAAATATCAAAGTGTTCATAAAATCAAATTGAAAAATAAGATCGAATGCTCTTATGTCAGTAGCGACTTAGACAGTATATTGTTGATTGAACTTTTAATAAATCAGGAGATTCGCCAGGAGATCGTCTAATCAAATGCAAAAAAGAAGGACCAATAGTAAGCATCCATCTTGGCGTGAAACTCTGTCAAAGGATTTGAGTGATTATTTCTATTCTTATAGTGGGCGTTAGGCGTTAATATATGGGAAACAAGATGTGAATTGCCTATTTGGCCAACACTTCCCATACGGAACAGAAATGCATTTACAATGATTAGCAATGCATTTAAAATACATAAAGATTGAGACACCGAAAATGCATTTATAAAAATGTATTTAAAAATGCGGTTGAAAATACATTTTGAAATGCATTTCTTTTCCATGTGGGATTTGCATAGGAAAACACTCATTTACCTTGTACTTTGCAATTACACATGTGTGTAGTTCAAAATGCATTTACAATGCATTTTGAAATGCATTTTACTTTATAAAATGCATTTGCAATGCATTTCCAAATGTATTTTAAAATTTTTGTCAATTGCAAAATGCATTTTGAAATTGTTAGCAATTATGAAATGCATTTGCAATGCATTTTGAAATTACTGACAATTGCGAAATGTATTTCAAAATGCATTTTAAAGTTGTAGGAAATTGAGAAATGCATTTCAAAATTCATTTTGATATTACTGGCCTTCAATTTGGGATTGCATTTTTGCATTATTTGAAATTGTTAACAATTTCAAGATACATTTTGAAATGCACTTAATAATAATCAGTAATTTTAAAATACATTATGAATTACTGACAATTGCAAAATGCATTTGCAAAATACATTTGCGTAGGATGTCAACCAAATTTATTTTTCTGCAAGTCTATACCAGCAAATAACATGTGATATTTCTCAAGCATTACAATTTCATAGAATGTAAACAACATATTGCTATATGTTCGGAGATCGTAAATGGTAAAACTTTAATAATTAATAAATTTACATTTATTTCAAGTTATGCAGTAAATTATTGACAGCAAAATTATACTTATTTAAAATCAATACAATTCAAAATTACATATATTATCGCACGTGTATATCAATGTAGTACATCTAAACTGTTAAAGAACATTTGTGTAAATTAATAAACTGTAATGTTTAATGTAAATTTAACAAGCACCAAAATATAGTAAAACCTTTAAATCAAGTTTTTTAAAAAACCAGAGTTTTTGAACTTCTTAAATAGGGAAGTGTGGTAAAAATATAGTAGGGTAAATATAACTGGCTCATTATAGCATCTCTCAGTTCATAGTTTTTTTTGGGATCTAGGACAGATCGCAAAAATACAATCTAAATTCTAGTAACTGAAACTTAATTATAACATTTTAAGATTTTGAAACTATATATTATGCTTTTGTACAGGAACTCCTTTTTCATCAATCATTAGTCTTTAAGTAATTTGAATATAAATCCATTAAGGTGAAAGAAGGAAATTAGTTTACATTTTTCAAATCACAGTTAAGATTTTTCAGTGATAAAGCTTCTCATTCCATTTCTGTGTGGAGCTTGATATGGTGGAGCGCTCCACCATATCCTGCTTAATAATTTTTCAAGTGCTAGCACTTCAAAAATTATTAAGCAGGATTCGACTTGTACAGAAAAACGTCCTAAGTGGAAAAATATATACAAGGGGAAAGTTAACATTAATACTATGCAGTATATTTTGGGATTGCAAAAAATCAACTGAAGTGGTAAAAGTTCTTAAGCATGTATACAATAAAGTTACTTGCACACTTCATTTAAATTGGGTTGTATGCATGCTAGCGCATTGTTCTCTTTAGGCAAAATAATTAAAATCACTTTTCGATAAATATCTTTGATGTTAATAGCACTGACTTCAATGCTTGGCTTTTTATTTAAAACAATCAAGTTGGACCTATTGCCATCAAATCCTGTGCAGAAAGGCTGTTTAACAACTTTAAAAAAATGGAAAACAGCAAAACATAAATCTTTATGCCCTTTAACAGTAAAAAAATATTAATCAAAAATATGTCTTTCTTGATTGTTTGCACTGTGTAGCTAGCTGTTTCGCTTCTTCACTCTAGAATACTTTTTGCTGTGTATAACTTCCCCAGAAACAACCACTCTGTAATAATAAAATGCTGCGGCACTTGGCAAAACCTTGATAATATCATAAACTGCCAATCTATGGCCAGGTTCTATCTGCTTAAATCTTGCTTGGCCTAAGGTTGGCATTTGTTTGAAGGGCTCTAAATCTGAATTGGAAAATCCCTTCTAATTTTCCTTGAAGCTGTTTATCAGCATTTTTTCATTGTCTGTAAAATTACATAATTTTGTAACATAAGGTATTCCCCTTTGCAACAAAAATGTGTTGCAGATTTAATGAGGAACTCCATTTGTACTACGGATCATTTCAAGTAAATTTTTATTATATTCTTCGTAGATGAAAGCACTTTGAGCCCATGGAGGTCCCCATTGTCTAACACTCTCAGCTAAGTGTATGCAGATATGCAAGTTAAATGACATCACTCTAGAGCTGTACAAGTCAGCAACTTCTGTAGAAAACTTTGTTAAGAAATAACTTGCATTTTCAATGTCACTGTTGTTGATGGAATCTTGGCACAACAAATATATAACTTCTCGAAAACATAGCCAGTTATTTAAGAAAGCTGTTGGCAAAAATCCCTTTATACAAAGAATGCTATAGTAAAGCAGCCAAGCATACCATTCGTTAGCTTTCCAGTATTTTATTTGAACTATGGAACGGGGAATTCTTGATATCGAGCATGGTGGCTTAATTTGTTGTAAATTGTCATTGATATTATTAATCATGGTTCCCCAAATAATAGCTGTTTTTATGGTTTTTGCTTTCAAACCACAAGTTTGCAAATTGTCGTGTTACACCTAAAAGTGCAGCATGCATATAGTCTGGATTTAAACCATTAACAATGTTAAAATTTTTAAAGCATGTCAATATTGATGATCCCTTAACGCCCTATAAGAAAAAGATAATTTTTTTAAGGTTAATAAAAAATCAATGTCAGAAACACTTGTGACCAATGCACTAAAACACTTTCACAGGTTTTCCTATTTCCAATGCAATTTCAGCATAATGAAGCATTTTTTTGGCATCACGAAGAGGATGTTTGTGCATCAGATAGATTCGGACACTTGATCCAGGCTCATATGTTTGTCCTGGATGGAGACAGTAACTGCATCCAAATTTCTTGTTGAATTGCTTAGTGTTCTGCAGTAATGGCCGGGCAACCGAATCACTAATGCCAATTATGCATGTGACTTTTGAAGAATGTATGATGCCACCATGAGTGTAGTGTAATCCCACTTTTTCTAATGAATTGCATTCACTAATACAAGGTTTCAAATACTGGTTCATGTCAGGCTTTTTAGAGCCAAACCACAAAGAAGCAAGTAAAATATGCTTTTTGCGAATTTTAGGAGGAAGCTCATTAATGGTGCATAAAAGATGCCAATGCAGTAATTAGATGAATTAAAGACAGGAACTCCATCACAACTAAATGAGATGGAAAGATTTCCAGGTTTCAATATAGTCTTTTCCAAATTCTTGTATATCTGTCTATCGTAGATATCTTCTTTTGCAAATTTATTTTGTTTTGAACTTGAAATTTTGTGATCAAGGTATTTTAAAATGTCATGGTTTTCCAACAAATCTTTTAGTTGTGCAGTCAGTGGCATGTGCATGAAGAAGTTTCATTGTTGATACTGCTGTCAACCAGTATTGTTTCATTGCATAACATGCAATTGGCAGAAACACTGATGATTCCAACGTACTTCTTGCAATGAGGACATATGTGGTGAATTTCTAACACATCTTTTAAAAATGAAATGGATTTATGATAAAAGTATGTTGTTACTGGTAAAATATTTTTTCCCGTGAAGATGTTAAAAAGCTTCATTATATCCTCGACTGCACAGTTGGTGAGTTTGTGTTTCTGTTGCAGTGCAATAATGAACAGCAATTTTTGGTGTCCCTGTTTCAAAAGTGCAGTTTACGAATCCTCTGAAGCTTTTTCAGAATCGACCACTGATTCTAAAGCAATGTTGCGATTGTCATATAGATCAGCTTCTTCAATTGCATTTGCATCTCTGGCATTATCATTATGTGGTTTACTGGTGCATTCAATATTTTCAGTGTTTTTTTAAATGTTCATTCTCACTCAATGTAAAATTGATGTTGCAACTGTCATACAGCTCAGCTTCTTCATTTATATTTGCATTGTTGACATTATCATTATGTGGTTTACTTGTGGATTAATATTTTCAGTGTTTCTTAAATGTTCATTCTCACTCAATGGCAAATTTAGGTTGCAACTGTCATATAACTCAGCTTCTTCGTGCATATTAATAACACTGACATTATTGTTATATGCACTACAGGGGCATTCGTTATTTTCATCAATTCTTGAATGTTCATCCTCACTCAATCTAAAATTAAGCAATATTAAGGAAGTTACAGTCAGAATATGCTTCAATTCAGAAAAATTCTTAACATTAATTTTTGGATCAATCGTAACATTTTTATCTAAATTAATTTACAATATAGTTTACGTTTAAAGTGATACATGATAACAATGCAATTACATGTCCATTATGTTAGTGAAACTCTTTTCTATTAAATATTTTAATGTCAGTGAAAAAAATCGCCTCTTTTTCACGTACACATACACCTAGCTATACAGCCGCTCTTTATACAGCCTTTCACATAACTGCCTTTTTAATTATGGCACTTTTTCGTTTTACGTCCCACAATTCCTCACTATATTGCCTAAAAAGCTCTTATATATTGCTAAAAAAACTGTTATGTACAGTGAAACCTCAGTTTATAAATATAATCCATTCCTCGACTCTGTTCATAAACCCAAAAGTTTGAAAATCAAATCTGTTTTTCCCATTGCGATTAATGTAAATCAAAATAATGCATTCTTTACATTGTCCTAGAAATTTTTTTAAAACATTTTATGGCTTATGTGTGGAAATAATACAGGAAGGAATTAAATATAACAGTAATATTAGAAAGCAGTTTAATGTATATACATCCATGATTTCCAACATTATAGGAAATACACACCCATGTGGTGTCGTCGTGCTGACATTACTGTGAATCAGTGGCAGTCTTAATGGGGGGCAAAAGGGGGCATTTGCCCTCTAGGCCCTCAGTCCTAATTGCCCTTGCGTTTCCAGCTCAACTAATGCAGGGCGCCTTGAAAATCTCTACTTGCTAAGTCCCAAAATTTGCATTTAATACATCCAACTGACCAATGTGGTCACCCTTGGCCTTTGATTATGAATATAGGTCACAGCATATGCTTGATAATTCCATTTATATCCTTGATAATCCCCAATTTATACCTTTAAAAAAAATTGTGTTTTACCATAGTGAAACAAAATTCGTTTTAACCTTAAAATTATCGTTTTTACCATTGAACAATCACACTTAACATAAAAGTTAATTCCATATGTAAACAAAATTCGTTTTAACCTTAAAATATATTGTTTTTACATTCCCTTTTTATGTTTTGCTGATCAGGGATGAAATTTGAACAATTTATTGGTTTTGGGAAGGGGAAATCTGTGCCAAAGTTACCCTTGTACAGCCTTGTGGTTCATTTAAGGTCTGTATATTATTCGTCAAAACTTACTTTTCCATTTAGCCAAAGTACTTCTAGGAACATTCATCTTACATTGACAACGAAGATATTTCTTGTAAGGACCTCTTTTCGTATTGAAACTTTTTCCTGATGCCATTTAAAATGAATTATGCTTTCAAAACCTAATCCAAAAAACCAGATTCAAACTCAAAAATGATAGTGGGGCAAGCAGTGATTGAAGATTACTTTAAACAACAAGTAGTGTTGTTGGTTGCTAGCTTACATATTAATATCTACTTTCAAGCTGTATTAAACATACCTTTGTATACTATACTTGATATATAAATTGTTGTATACATTTAATAAAACCTTAAAAATATTTTTTAGACAATATTATTACAACAAGCTTATTTGTGAAAATATGTTGACAACACTGTACAATCAGCAATGTTCTATTTTCTGGTTTGCTTTCAATGTTCTATTTTTGAGTTCTATTATTGAATTCTATTTTTGAGTTCCATTTTTGAATTCTATTTTTGAGTTCCATTTTTGAATTCTATTTTTGCATTCTAATTCTTTGTTCCATATCTGCATTCAATTACTGTGTTTTCTCTCTGATAAAATACAACATTTTAAAAAGCAAATCAATAGTTTTCCAAATGATTTATGCTCTTGTACAGTGGATTACAGGTGAAGATAAAGGAAAACGTATAATTTTTGATTCAGGATGGATTAAAGGTTTTCAAGAAGAAATTTTTGAAAATTATGAAGATGAATCCTTTGTGGTAGAATGGAGAGATAAAAAACGCTTCCATGGAAATTGTAAGATGCCACAATAATATCAATAAACATTAAGTACTATATTCTTAATAATGTATGTAGCATATTTATTATGTTCAAATTAAATTAATCTTTAACCTTTTACTTTAGAAAAACGTTCAATACTAGAGAAACGTTTGTATGAATTGGAATTGAAAAACTCCGGAGGTGATGAAATTCAACATAAAAATAAGGACAAGCCCAACACTGATTTGGTAATTGTAGTAGAACTAACTTATGGATTGTAAAGTGAGATATACATATACAAAAATATGTTCAGAAAATTACCAGAAAAATATCCAAGTGCATTTTCTGCAGAAACTATTATGCAGAAATTTGATACAATTCTAGCAATTTGTATTCCCAGAAAATAATCTGCACAGCTTTCAACCAAATTTCTGCAGAAATTTGAAGATGCTTTAAACTTTCAGAAATACTCTAAACTAATAAACACCTCTAATCTAATAGACCCTTTTTAACTAATACACCCTTATAATTTAATTAACCTTTCTAAGCTAATCACCCCTCTAATCTAATAAACCCCTCTAGTGTTTTAAACCCCTCTAAAGTAACTAACCCATCAAATCTAATAAACCCCTTTAAACTAATACACCCTTCTAAACTAATGAACCCCTTTAATCTAATAAACCCCTCTAAAATAATAAATTCCTCTAATTACATTCACATCACATAATATTTAATAAATATGAGCATTTATAATCTTAATGGTAATGAAGTCCCAGTATTAGCTAACCATAACTCCCATTTTTAATGCATTACTTCCAAGTTATATGGGTGGTCAAGTGGGTAAAAAGCATTTATAGGCTGGTATTTGCAATTTTTCAGGTTTGCTTTCCTCTGTAAACACTTTTTTTATAAATATATATTCTGCAGAAATGACTGCAGAATTAGACACTATAATTTAAAAAATACTTCCCTGCAGAGGTTTAGGATGCAGAATTCAGCAGAATTGTGTGTTATTTTTTGCATGGGTATATATTCCATATTATGTATCATATATGGACATGCATGTGTATGACAAACACCAAAAATCACATTTTTCATATATGTATCTAAGCATAATGTGTTAATCGCATATTTCCATAAGTATATATGGTGTAGGCTGTAAGATTCCATAAGCGTAAAAGTTTTTGCCAACAACTGCCAGATATTTAAGGACATATGGCTAGTGCCATATATGTCTTCATACATCTATATGTGCAGTTAATATTCAAATATTTAAAATATAAACACTTTAATTTTATTTGTTTTATTTCAATAAACTACAAAAGATTTTCTGTTGGCTTATTACCTAAAGTACTAATGCTACTGTATTTCAAACAATAATTTACAGAATAAAAAACCAGATCAGCAAAATATTTTTGACAAGAAAGATAAAATAAACATCCTTAAGAACTAAAAGGTGATAAACTCATCACATTCTGAAGATATGTCTAATCTAAAAAAAAAATACCGTGAATAAAAAATTAAAGAATGATATTCTTTCTGGTAAGAAAATTTCTTAAGTTTTTATCAACTCTAGACTAGTTCTGAATCTAATTACAAATAATTATTTTAAAGAAATTCCAAAAATAATGGCCAGCATAAATGCCCTTTTAAAACAATTAGAAAATTCACCTGCACTTGTACCAATGAATCATGAAACAAATTTACTGCATGAAGAATCAAATTCATCAACACATCTTTCGGTTGATAGAAATAATCAAGGGCAAGTAGATATTTGCTATGCTTTTATTAATGTGCATTTATCTTCTTTAATGTCTGGCATTTTTTTGTTAGAGAGCTATGTTATGGAAAGTATTATTTACAATACAGGTTGAACCGTTTCCTGGTGCAGTAGTTTATGCTGATATGTTGGCTATGAATGCTGCATGCCATTTAAAATCTGCATCAGCATTCATTGGCATTTTGCTACAAAATCTGTTTCCTATTGAAATACTATTAAACAGTAACCTTAGAGGAGGAAAAAATAAAACAGACCCATACGGAGAAAAAAACAACAGCTTGATCCAGAAACAATGGAGGCATTGTTTAGTAAGTAACTCACTTATTCACAAAGTTTGAAAATTAATTTCTCTTGTTACAATTTGAAGATTGATTCTAATTTCATATTTCAGAAGCTACATTACAAAAATTTCCCAATATACAAAGTCTGCATTTGGAGTTGTTGTTAATTATAAAATAACCTTTATTCGCTATAAAACAAACAGGTGTTGTAAAATGTGGATACTTTGTGCCATATTTTAGAGTTTTGCTGGAATTCTGAAAAGTGTGTAAACCTGAATATTAACATAGATTCTCTCCATTTCATAACTGTAAATTAAGCCACCTTTGAAACCAACTTATGTTGGAATGTATTAATTAAGACATTCTAAATAGGCAAAATGATGCCTTACAAAAAATTATATCCCAATTTCTTGAAATATCCACATATTTTAATAATTATTTTTGTGTTGATATATCATTAAATATACACCAAATTTAAAATGTTTTTATATTTTAAATAGTTACTATTTATTGTATCAAAAAAAATTTGTTCAAACATTGTTATAATTGTGCATGATTTCTAAATTAGTAGCAGGAAAGTGAATGTATTTTAATTAAATTTTAACAATTAATATAGATAATCAAAATGCAATTCAAAGTGTATTTTGATTGACATTTTCAGAAATGTATTTTAAAATGCATATAGATTGAGGCAACGAAAGTGCATTTTAAAATGCATTTTGAATAACATTTAAAAATGCATATAGATTGAGACAATGAGAATGCATTTTGAAATGCATTTTGAATAACATTTTCAGAAATGCATTTAAAATGCATTTAGATTGTGGCAATGAGAATGCATTTTGAAATGCATTTCAAAATGCATATAAATTGAGATACTAAAAATGCATTTGAAAATGCATTTGCAGTACATTTTTAGAAATGCATTTAAAAATGCATATAGATTGAAACGCTATAAATGCTTATCTATATGCATTTTGAAATGCATTTCCAAAAATGTATTTCGAATGCATTTCTAAAAATGTATTGCAAATGCCTTTCTTTTAAATTCATCGCAAATGCACTGCAAATCATTGTACATGCAATTCTGTTCCGTGTGGGTTGTCAGAGCTGCTTGAATCTATCGATGCGCCGGTACACCATATGTGGGCCAAATGCAGATAGTCCAAATGCGGCAATACTTCTAATATTTATGGCGAATATGGATATGTATGGAACATGACATTTTCAATTTTCATATATTCTCCATTCGCATAACTTTGCAAGTATGCAATAAAATTATGGATAAGATTGCACCAAAAAGTTTTTTTTTGGTATTTCATATTATATATAACCATAATGTTACCTCAATAATATTTTAAAAACATTGTTACAGAAAAAAGTGTATGGCCTAAAGATGTATCCTGAGTCATTTGGTTCATGTGTGACATATGATTGCCACAAGTCAACAGTACTGTGTGCGGATTCTGAGTGTACCAGAAGATACATAAAAGACAAGTAATAGTCAAATCAGTTTCTCAAAAATATACATTACCATGAGTCAATGACTTATCATGCACTCATGCAATACTAACGATTTAAATTTTAATCATAATTAAATTCAGACGTAAATAAATGTATATTTGTATTACAAAAAATGTGATTTACTTCACATGTTTTGTACAAGGATTGCTTAGAAAAATATTTAATGTACTGGGTTCAGCCATAAGGTTAGAATACCACGAAGCAGGACGTTTTGGCATTGCCGGTTTGGCTTCACCGTTGCAGCGGGACTTTTTTGGCGCTTATTTAATACAGATTAAGTTGAATTGTAATGCAATATAATTTAAATATTTCAGTCACGAAGGATAAATCACGATAATGGAATAGTTTATTTCGGTGATAATGGTTGTGGGAAACAGGCAGTATTTTACTAAAATTTCGATTTGATTTTAGTATAACATTTGTGATAATGAAACTGAATTCAAAATGCGAATGTTGGAATTTATGACCTGATTAAATGCAAAACATTCGATAATTGGAGGTCGTGGATAATTGTACTTTTTTGTATAAAAGAGGATGATTTTTGTAGACAAAGGTTATATTAGTTATGGAAAGTTAATCTAGATTGTTAAAATTTTGTTAGTATTAAAATAAAAACTTTTACTACTAAGTGTGGTAAAGAAAAGTTGGGCTATGAAGGATATTGTTATGTTCTTTATAAGTTTAGTGCAGATCGTTGCAAGAAGTTCTGTCAGTGAGTTGAAGAACAAATGCAAGGCCCGTTTACACCCCACTGTGGATAATGCAGAAGTTCTGTTGCAGATGAACCAGCATAGTCATGGAAGTGATGCAGCGCAAATTCAAGCTGGCATGTTAATGACTGGGATTAAAAGAAGGGCACTGGGAAATACTGCAATTCTGTCTGTTATCCTCAACAGTTGTCTTCAAGGAATCTCGACTGCTATTCAAGCAAAGACGCCAAATAGAGATGCCATTCACAATTTTATTCATTGGAGCAGAAATGACAAAAGGGTCGCTTGTCCACATCCTGTTGATCGAGCTTCAATTGTTATTCCAGAGTCATATCGGATGTATGAAGTGGCACCAGATCAGTTGGAAGAATTTCTGTTATGGGATTCGAGAGAACAAGACGAAAATCACATTCTTCTTTTTGGCCGACAATCAAATGTTGACTGGAGTAACCTCATGAAAAGATTGTATGTGGATGGAACATTCAGCTTAGCTCCTGCACTGTATTCACAAATATATGTAATCATGGCAGCAAGAGGAGGATTTGTACTGCCAGTTTTGTATGCTTTGTTGCCGAATAAAGAAGGGAGAACTTACCCATGTTTGTTTGAAGCCAATACGGAATTGTGGCCATTTCTGAATCATTAATCTATTTCTATTGATTTTGAGCAAGCTGCAATTGGAGCTGTTCAGAAAATGTTTCCTAATTGTGCAATTCATGGATGCCTATTTCATATGACGTAGAACATGCGTAAGAAGCTAGCAGATGAAAGGTTGCTTCAGGAATACAACACTGATCCTGAATTTGGTTTGTCGGCCAGAATGATTGTTGCTCTCGCCTTTGTTCCAATTGAAGATCTTGATGGAGCATTTGAGTTACTGGAAATAACCTTCCAGAGATCTTCACGCCAATTTTAAATTGGTTTAAGTATGTCTACATGGGACATCGAAATCGCAATCATACTCTACGTGCTGCGTTGTTTCCTCCTCATATGTGGTCTGTTTATATGAGAACAGTGGATGGAGAAGATCGTACCAATAATTATGTTGAAGAAGCACATCGATGATTGCAAGCTGAATTCGGGGTGGATCATCCAAATATTTTGAAATTTATAGATGGGATTCGAAGTGTTCAAGGGGCGTGATCTTCTGTTCGAGGAATATATTCGTAGGGAGCAGCCGCCTTTAAAATGTAGCAAAATTATTGCAGCAGATATGAGAATCCTAACTATAGTCGAGAGTTACAAAGAAGGAACTGTTGTTGAGTACCTGAGAGGACTTCCACATAATTTTTTGATGGGCTAAAATATGCGGGTTGTCACAGTTATTTGGCTGTGTTTTTTAAGACGTTCAAAATGTATGATCGAAAATTTTGATTTTGAATTGTTTTATATTTCTAGTTTTTTTGTAAGATTGTCAAAATACGTGATATAAAATTGTCATTTTGAACCACATGTATTTGTGAAAAATTTTGGTTT
Source organism: Julus scandinavius (assembly GCA_034696685.1). Classification (NCBI taxonomy): domain Eukaryota; kingdom Metazoa; phylum Arthropoda; class Diplopoda; order Julida; family Julidae; genus Julus; species Julus scandinavius. The sequence goes on along the minus strand of JAQGAE010000576.1, from coordinate 14,829 downwards.
AATTTGTAAGAACAAGAATAATTAATATTTGACAAGCGTTTTGTCGTAACATCATACATGAAAACAAACAAAAATGAATCCATCCGGCAAAACTATTTAATCGTTACGTTGTTTAAGAAATGTTCAGTTATAAAGTGTTATATAAGAAAAATTTTTCGCTTTTTTGTACGAGTGTATATAAGTATCGTTTTTATTATTTCATTATTATTTAAATATTGGCGATTATGCGCCAAAATGCCCGGTGCCAAGAAGGTCACGCCACAACGGCGGTGGCCAAACAGTGTCGACAAAACGGAGATGCCCCAAAACGGTAGCGCTAAAACGGCGGGGTCAAAAAGTCACGTACCGGAATACCACTGGTCTAGATCTAGTACCATTTTAAGTACTTTTACTGTACGAAGTTCAAATGTAGACCTTTTTGTGTTAATAAAAATACATACACTAGCTTAACTTGCTAGTGTATACTAGCAAGCTTACACTGCTGCTTAATTTGCCATATTTTCATCCACTTAGCCATACTTATCGAAAACGTTTTTGAGGTACTCAAACTTAATTGTATTTGATTTCATTTTCAGGGAAGAAAAGATAGATGGAGTTCCACTTCTGGAAATAGGCTAGTTTGTGTACGGTTGGCTTATAACAGATCAATTCGGACGGCTTTCCGTCTGAATAGGACCGCCTCTATTACGGGCTATTGTAAGAGTATGGGTTTCCTCTCCTTTGATAAAATTTGGTGTCACTCGGATTTGATCGTTTTGGGAGATGCCGTGAGAAACCCTACACATCTCTTTCATTGGTTGAGATATCAGTTAAAGATGGGTGACGATATGAGAAGCACTATATGTCTGACATTTAATAACAATAAAGTAACTAGCAAATTTTTAGACAAATGTTTCCCCTATCGCTTTTATCCTGTGTGGAATAAATTACCAATTTCCATCTGCAGGGGATTGTTTGAATGTACAAATTTCTCATGCAAAAATGGTTGTAAACACTGGAGGGCCACGTTAAAAAAATACATCATTGAGACAGATTAATTATGGCGATTGTTACTATTTTCTCTGGGAAGTTGCCTTGTTTTGGGTGTTCCTACTTCTGAGTCTCAGACGTGATCTGATGATCGAATGTTTTCTGTTTTAATTTTTTAAGTTGTAATTATGTATTCATCGGGGACTTTACAGTCCATATTTGTACTCATTGATTGTTGTCGATTTTCAATAAATAAATAAATAAATATTTCCCATACAAAAGATAGAAGGAGGTGGATATCAGTTTCTCTATGCAAATGGAAGTAGGTTAAAGTAAAAGTAAAAATGGTATACGAGTTGAGTAAATGTACAATACAATCATAAATACTTTCTTTCTGACACTACCCACAGGAAATTTGGGAACAATCGAGAAAAAAGATTTTATTACGAAATTTACAAGGAAAGATGCTAACGGAAATATTAGTAAGTGGAAGAATATCATAGAATCCAAAATAAGTTAATACGTCTGTGTAAGCAACTTATAAAGAAAATACTTTTCTTTCGCTGTTAATCCATGTTTTACTTTTTTTGCAGTAAAAATGGTTTGCACAACCGATAACAGAAAAATTACTACATTGGAGTGGAATTAAGTGAATCTATTCTGCAACGAAAACGGATACGAAAAGATTGACAACAACAATTGCTCAGATTAATTAACATTTTCATATGCAATGCACAAATTATGTTACTCGCAAAAAGCAATTATAAATGCATTTCACATTTTATTTTGCAATTTAAGAATTATGTTATTTATCGGCTTGTCCAATGAAATAGTTGCTACACATACAAACAATGCCCTTCTGTGAGTCTGCTACCACAATTACAATGGAATGGACTAAAAACTGCTTTAAAATAAAAACCTCCAAATTGAGACAAAAGATTTCATGTGGCTGACGACAACCTGTTTATTAAGTGCAATTTGCATTAATAAATTACAATTGTGAATTAAGTATATGTTCATGAGATGAACACTTAATTGGCTAATTACCAATTGAACATTGCTGGTTCAAGTGGCCAATTAAACAATCTTCATTGGCTATTTGAACATTTATTCGTTCTATTATAATGCATGATTTACATATTTGACAGCAAATGTTAAAATGTTTAAGATCAAGGATCGACTGATTTGACAGTAACCAAAGTCAAGTTGCCAACACACGTAGCTACTTATGCTGGGCAGTTTTTGTCATCCGATAGCAAACATTCTGCGTCGTTTTTACAAGCTGACCAAAAGTAGCTTATAATTTGCAGTTTTCGGTTGTGTAGGTGCTGCTACAAAGTTGCATATCTGTTCACAAGCAATGCACAGCTTTTGCTGAAGTTGCTTCCTTGCAACATTACTATATGCACTGCAAGGATTGCCGAGGCAAGGTCATTTCATAGCTTATCATAGCCATGCATAATTACGTATATATGGCCAATCAATGACCATATGTAATTAAATGTGTCCCACCAAGGGCAATATATATATATATATATACATATATATATATGTATATATGTTCTATCTATGGCCATATCTACAAGGCTGTACCGGAAACTTCGGTGAATGGTCCAAGTGTGGAAATTTGATGCAAACGAGACATGTGTCAGCATGCAAATTTAGCATTGAAATGTTAAGTTAAAACAATGTATGACATGCGCAGACATTTCGTGAAGTTTCCGGGTCATTTATCAGTTGTCAGCAGAACTTGTCAATTTGTGTCGTTACAGGTACAAAATGGAGCAGTCAACATGAAATTTTCCTTTAAACTGGTTAAGTTTGCAAGGGAAACCCACGAAATGTTGAAAAAAGTGTATGGGGACTAAGCTGTGACTCGAAAAAGTGTTTACGACTGGGGTAAGCATTTCCGGAAAGGACGCGAATCTCTTGAAGATGAACCCCGTTCAGGGAATCCAACCCCCAACAGGACACCCCAAAACATCGAACGAGTTCGTGAGCTTCTCCAAAATGATCATCGTTTGTCTCTTCGAATGATGGAATGTTAACTTGGCATTTCCCGTGAAATTATCCGAACTACTGTCTTCACGAATTTGGGCAAGCAAAAGATCTGCGCTACGTTTGTCTTGCACCACCTGACCGACGAACAGAAACAATTAAGAATGGATTCGTGTGGGGACTTCATCTCAATGGCCGATTCGGATCTCTCGTTTTTTAAATCAATTGTGACTGGTGACATTCAAATTGCTGTGACGAGGCAACTTCAAGGGGTACCAAAAAGAACTTCTCATAAGCATTCCAAAATTTGTACACTCGATGTCAAATGTGTATAGTGGCCCAGGGGGCCTACTTTGAAAGACAGTGAAGCGTATTTTCTGAAATCACACAATATGTTGATTTTTTTGACTCATTCACCAAACTTTCTGTTCTTACCTTGCATAACCATTTATATCCCCAAAATGACCTAACACGGCATTACAGGGTGGATAAAAAGTCTGCTCCCCCAAAAACCGAAAATAAGTGAAAACATGACAAATCAGGAATGGGGAACACATATGAACTATGTAGTGCTGAAAGCGATTTTACCCAAACGATTTTACCCCAAGACCCATTTCAAGGGTCCTTAGGTCCTATCTCGAAAATGGTGATAAGTACAAAGAAAAAGTCAAATAGAAAGTTGTAGGACACCTTCGAAATAGTAATGAAACAACACCTGCATTTTCAGCAATTGCAAGGGAAACACTGAATGAGCTGTTCGTGGACAACTCTATTGGGCATGCAGGGTCAATTGCCTGGTCACCTCATTCACATGACCTCCCCCAATAGACAACGTATTGTATGGGGTACATTAAGTCTGTTGTGCACGAAACGCCTCCCACCAATCTAATAGAACAGATTACCATGGTATGTGCACAAATTAGCCCCACTACAATAAACACATTATATGGTGATGTGTTCGTGGCATGGTGTCCCCATGCCTGCATGCTCTGCCAGGGCATACAAACAATTTCGGGAGCAGTGCATTGGATATACAACGTTCCAAATGCTTTTTTGGGAACCCCATGTCCGATGTATCATATTTACACCTGTGCTGGTAATTTATGTGGGGGAGGGTGGAGGAACTGTTTATCCACACTGCATATTACTATATATGGGCTATCTTTTGCCTTTGATGGAACAAGTATAAAGTTGTAATTAGCAAAATAATGAAAGAAATTACACGGCCCTATACAGAGCTCAGTTTGTCAAGCCAGATGGGTTTTATGTTTTCTTTTGTGTTGCTCCTTTCAGAGATACGTGTTCAAAGCAACACTGCATGCACATTTAATCAATTCATAATATGAAAGAGCAGCTTATGAGCCTATAAAATCATGCATTAAATGAATTAAAAGTCGAATTCGCAAAGAAATGCCACATAATCGAAATTATGACAGGGACATAAGTCTTGCAACAAAAAAAAGTTTGGGTCAAAAGTTCTTCAACACAAGGTACTCAGCACCTATTGGACAGTAACTAATAACGCAATGCAATCAGTAGACCAAAGTTGATATGTAATATTCATTTGTCTATATAAATGGCTTGAAATAGTAACAGACACAATTGTTGAAGCTTAAAAATGAAGCAAAACTGCACCCCTATTGGGCTTAAGATTAGAAAATTAAAAATTGCAAAACATTTGGAAGGAGTTCCTCATGCCCAAATTGCAAAGGATATACAGTGACACCATTCTTAAATTGGAAGAATCATTAAAACAAAGAAACTGGACAGTGTTCAGTGTGAAGGTTGGATACTTATCATGACAACATCTAAAGACAATGTACTTCGACTACTTGTGAAGGAATCCAGAAAGTGTCCAATAAGAGATGCACGAATAAATGGAAATCAGTTACCAAAAAGCTGCATTGACCAAGACCATAAAGCCCCTCACTCCCCTATATTTTAAAATAGGATCCTCTTCATTACATCATTGCTGTGGATGGATATGGTATGATTTCCAGCTGTCCATAGCTAAATGTATAAATATTGCTCAGGTGGCGAAAAGCCTTCACTTGCCAATTACATCGTGAGATCTAATTGTATTGTTTTGCACATTATAATAATCGTTTAACATCCAACAATCATTAATAATGAATTTGAAATATCTGGCAAGTATCATGCTGATTGCAGAAATTGTCCACTATGGAACATCGGTAAGAATAATTTATTTTTTATACAGCACAAATCTGTTTAAGCTATTTGTGAAATTACCAGTTTTCCCATTATTGCTACTGTAAAACTGAATTCAATGTATGAAAAGTTATTATTAAATATAATTTTCAATATTATTGTCAAACAGTATTAACAGTGCAATGCCTTTTCCTCAACATAGACGTACGAGTTAGCTAATTGTCTTTGTACAGCAATAAAATAATTGCATTCATTGTTTCAAGGCGAGATAAACTCAGTCACATGTAGAGACTAAATAGCAATTAGTATTTATTGTTTCAACAGTTGTATATAAGCCGTCAAACACAGTTTAGAATCGTGCTATTTTGATTTTAACATCTTTTTTTTACAAAACTAACACATTGTCATAACAAGATATTTGCACAGCACCCTTAAACAATATGTTTATTGAAAGTGCAAACCACACAAGTTTTCTACTACATGCATGCAATCAAGCACGTCATTTTTAAAAAATAATTGTTTGAAATTGTTTTACACCACCAATTTATTCATTCTTTCTTATTCTTGGTTCCGGCAAATACACTTGTTATGCAGTAACTCAATTATACTTTTCATCCATTTGCTTCATTCCAAGCATTTTAAAGTTAATAATGAAGCATGTCCACAAAGCCCTATAAAGATTGCAAAAACCTTTGCAAAGGTGTCATCATTCCTATGAACAAAATATCACTATTCTTCAAGTTAAAAATCGCATTGTTTACTGATTTAGGGTGCGATTTGGGATTATATATGGAAGCTACATGTAGTCATATGGTCTCACCTAAATGATAGGGACAAGACATGCATGTCCATATTTGGTATTTTTGCCGATAAATGATCATTCTGAACAACGCGAATATTCAGTATGTCCTGTCCATGCTGTCTTTTATACTTTGAGCAATGACAAAATATACCATATGTAATATGGCCATGCATGCATTCACATATATCCAGCACGTATATCACGAATTTGTATTAATAGAGTTTGTCATAATGAGGTTTGACAATACTTTGCTGTTGTACTAGGTGGCGCATGCGTTTTTATATCGAAAATATGACTTATCCTAAAATATGTTCTTACAGAAACAATTATACATAGTAAAGATATTTCCTGAGCCACCTGGCTCATGCATGACTATTGAATGCCAAAAGCCAGAAAAAAAAGGTGTGGATATCGAGTGCGATAAGAAGTTCATAAAGAACGGGTAAAAGAAGTTTCTTAAAAATATATCTTGAGAATACAAAAAAATTCAATATACTGCAGGTACCATTCTTCTTTTGGAAGCCCCTGCATAAGCCCATTTGTGTCCAATTGGATATAAATTTATGGCACTTTTCGACTACACTAATTAGCTTAAATATGTTATATAAAAAATACAATTAAACAGGAAAACATGCAACATGATGCATCTGGAAGCTTAAAAAAATAAAAACTTCAATTTTCTGAAATTTCCCATTGTAGGCACAGCAAGAAAACTTTGCATTCACAGGAAAATATATTCATATACGAACTTAGAATTTTAAATGCAGGCCTTGATTTATAGGATATTTCTGATCACGTTAATATCACTTTAACCAAAGATCGTCATAGTCAGTTAAAATGTGGAAACATGATTTACTGAAAGTCCTCAAATGTTGTATTTTATTCTCAGGGAACCAGATGGTTATTCATTTTTTCTGAAGAAGGTTTCTGGCGAATATCAAGAAGTGAATGCAACTGGATGTAAGTTAAATTAACACATTTTTGTAAACAATATAAGGTCTACATTGTATATGACTTCTTTTAAAGGCTACTTGCAGTATATTTTTAAAATAGGCATTTTTGTTAAGCAGTACTGCAAGGTCAATCTAAAGGGTGGGCCATAAAAAAGTAAGCCAACTTTATAAAAATCATAAAATGGTTATTTGTTAATAGAATTTAATGACAATTTGTGCAAATATTGTTTTTATCTTTACTTTTGAATTGCCCTTGTTCACGTTTTTTTAATAACGTAATCATTCGATTTTGTCTTTCAAAATGGCGTTCACTAAAGAAGAAAGAACCGCGAAAAGTTTTTGTGCGTAAAACGAAAAATTACAGTGCTAGGCAATTTTTGAAACTATTTCCGGAGAAAGGTGCTAACTTTGAACACAGAATTGAAATACAGAATTTTTTTGTATCCTATTTAAGTACACATGTACAAATATTCAATAAATTTCATTAACAAATAACTATTTTATGATTTTTATAAAGTTGGCTTATTTTTTATTGGCCCACCCTGTAGTGTGTGAAGGTATCCACCAAAAAAGCATGATTAAAGTAGATTACGTTTTGAAATGATGACGCTCGTACCAAGGCATGCACATGTATGCTGCCGTCTGATTGGTATTTGCGGACGGTGCGCAGACGATCTGCTAAATTCTTTCGTTGCACGAAGTTTGTCAGCATTTTGTAGGTCCGCATTTGATGCGATTGCCGAGTAGCTGCCTTGGTACGAGCATAGAAAAATTAAAACACCTTGTCTTAGCTTTGATCCAAACGCAATGTGTGAAATGTTTTTAATAGCATACTTTTGAAAGCAAAAGCGTCCAGAAGTTTACTGGAACACAGGGACGGAAACTTGATAAGCAAACTTTGATTGCAAACATGCTTCTGTTCCGTGTTTTCATTAGTGGAGATGAGGCGTTATATCCCAAACATTTTATCTCGTATTCAGTGTTTCCGTGTTTATGTCATATTTACGTAACATTAATATGTAGGCCAATAAGAACTTAGCAGGATCGTATTGATCACTAAAAATAAAGGTGTTTGAGATACTTGCACAATTCGCACTTGAGTATAGAACTTCTATACTCCAACGTTTGTAACCTACAATGGTTACTGTTTTGACAATTCGACAAAGTTTCTTTAGCACCCAAAACGCCTTTGACTTCAATATATTTGATATGTTGATTTGCTTAAAGGGCCTTTATGACCATTTACACCTCTACTACATTCAATGAATCCCTTGTATTAACGTGCTTTCCAAGATATTCTAAGGTTGTAGGAACAGCCATGTTAAAAATTGAAAATTGGCATAGCAGCGATCCCAATGGCCTTTTGGGTCAATATTCTTTACAAGAAAGATTGATGTGCTTTATAGATCTTCTAGCAAGGTTGCACTGAACTTCCAGAAAGGTTGCACTGAACTTCAGAAAGGTTGCACTGAACTTCTAGAAAGGTTACACTGAACTTCTAAAAAGGTTATACTGAACTTCTAAAAAGGTTTCAGTGATCTTAAAAGGTTCTGACAGTGTAGCAGTCGATCGAAACTCCGATTGACATAGTTATTTGTAAAGTATACTGACCTGTTCAACTACTTTATTTATAACAGATCTAACATTTGCAATCGCGAAAATAGAGCAAAAAGGGTTCATAATAAAATTTACCAGGATTGGTTACAACGGGAAGACAAGTAAGTGCAAACAATTAAATTAGCAGAAAATCATTAATCGTTAACTTAAAATCCCAACAAGTTGTGCCTGATAAATAAAACTAAATAAATTGTCTTTGTAGAGATTCTATAAATATAGAATAATGTTCATATATCGTATCGCTACAATAATTGGGTCGATTATCATTTTTTCAGCGGATATTTGTTGCGCAACTGATAAAAAAAATTTAAGTGCAAAAAAATGGCGTATGGTGAATTCATTCTGCAATGAAAAAGAATACAAAAAAATTAACCAGACGAAATGTCCAGAGTAAACTTTTGGCTGACAATTCACTATTGCCAAATGACAAACTGCGCATACATATCTGGATATGGGATTCATATTAAAGTTACTGTAATCTGTAAGTTGGATTTAATAAAATGATGCATTTATGTCGCAAATTTATCTGTTTATTGATAATTCCCATTTTCACAAAATGTGCAGCATTAATTAGTCAGCCAATAGGTTGGTTGAGGTTTAAGGGTTCAAAGGCGACTGATGCTAAAAATGGCCCAATCATTTGCATGTTGATCACAAGAAAGGCGACTGATGCTAAAAATGGCCCAATCATTTGCATGTTGATCACAAGAAAGGCCTACAGGACCAACCAGTTAAACGATGTACGGTTTGCGTAGATTCGCATGACAGAAGACCATAGACAGGCTGGGAACAGGTCTGAGGAACGCCTTAAGTTAGCCTTTACAGGAACCCAGCCGAATTGTCACAGGACAGGACAAGACAAACAATGAGACAAATGATGACGGGTAATGGTATGATGATAGTGACATAGGGATAGAGTGCAGACAGGAGATGGTAAAGGGATAGATAATGGAGTGTGTAAGAAAAGGGGATGGATCTATTCTCTCCCAAAACAAGGGATATCTGTAGCTGCACAGGATCGGCATGGGTATGGAGGATGGTAAGTCACAAAGCAGCATAGCACATGTAGTCTATACTAAGATGTGCCATGACTAAAGTGAAGCACATGTACCACAGACAGGATGCATGTGGGGCCCCTGTTAGAAGGTGGCTGTGGGCAAGACAGGCATGTCCCTTCCACACAAAGACGGGTGTATAGCTTATCTTACCTCCAAGAGAGGGAACAGGGATGGTGGGATCGACAAATGGTAGGGTTAAGGGGATTGGGCTTATTAGAGATCTTTGCATCCCACTGCCGTCGCCAGATGGAGCGAATAGTGGCTAAGATGGGTGCGCGGAGATCACAAGCAGGGATTAGGAATCCGATGGATTGGATGAGTGTGGGCTGCATTGCCTGCAGTATCAGCAGCTTCCTTTCCAGGTATGCCACAATGGCTGGGACCCAGCAGAAGTGAACTGTTGGTCTCTTTCAGCAAGGGTAGTGAAAATCTCGAATGCCATGGCATAGAAAGGGTAACAAGAGACAGCAGGAGAAGCCAAGCTATCTAGAGAACTCCGAGAATCACTGTAAATGGTTGCAGTTGCAATCATTCTTACCTTGACAAGGGTAAGCGATTGGACTATGGCATAAAATTCAGCAGAAAACACTGAGAGCGATGGTGGTAGGTGATAGAAAACTGTGATCCCTGAAGTAAAGAGACCAGCACCCAACTGAGCCACCACGCTTTGGGTCATCTGTAAAAATGGAGACCGAAGAGGCATATTGCTTTCTGTGACAGCGATACAGCTGCAACCATTGCGAAGAAGAGATAGTGTTCTTTGGGGTGGATTCAAGAGAAAGGAGGGCTGGCAAAGGTTACATGGAGGGGGAAACAGAGTTGATATAGAAATGTGGTGCAGGAGCGCATGAAAACGGAGCCCTTCAGCCAATAAGTGTCTACTGTAACATTATTTGTGTGTATACTTCTACCTACAATGTATACTTTCTATACAGATACTAAACTTGAAATTTAAAATGTCAGAGGGAGTAATAAAGGCCGGAGTAAGCTGTAACACCATTATCATTAGAATGACAATAATAAAATAAGTGAGATATACATTTGAGGACCATAATTTAATCTTTCTGTTAATTGTTGAGCTCTAATGTTCATCAATGGGTTGAAGTGGCACGTGTGACCACCGCGACAATTACATTTTAAATTTGGATCCACTAGGCTTGAGTTGCATGACAAGTTAAAACTCACAAAGAGACACATGCCTAGCGCCTCCCGCCTGGTCCTCAGGGTGTCCCATCCTAGATTCTGAAGCATCCGAGACACTATCATCCCGCTGATATTGCCCAGTCACATCTGGCTGCCCTTCCCTGCATCCTTTCTAATTCGTACACATACCCAATTCGATAGGGATTCCAAACCAAGCAGCAGTATTCTGTCAAGGGTCGGACCAGTGAGTGGTATGCCACCTCCATTATATGTTGGGGACAATTTTGAAACACATGTTAAAAAAATCTCAAGTGCTGATTTGCTGCTCTGGTAATTTTCCTAATACGAGTATTTCAAAGCATAACATTAGTGAGGGTAATTTCCAAATAATTTACAGATGTGACTACTTTTAGAAGGATGCCCTCAAGATTGTAGTTATAAACAGTTTTCTCTCTTCTATGAGAAATCATCATCACCAAGCACTTGTCTTTGTTGCCTTCTTTTCAGGTATTGGTAAATTCATCAAAATGAAGGTCGTGGTGCGGGTAAGGCTCGACAATACTCAGGAAAATGGTTCCAGATATTTATGTTTACATCCAATCACGAATATGTACGTATAGTTCTATGGGTTCTCATAATTATATGGGTCCAATTTTTTTATGGGCCTCATCCCGTAACTCTAGAAGCCATTATGTAATCACCATTAAATATTGCCTATAATTACTGAATGCCCATATTATGGTTACTAACTTGTACATATTATACATCCAGTGTAAATAGTTCAAATAAAAAACCACAATGGCACTCAACGGGGAAACGAACCTACGTACTACAAATTCCCATACCAGTACCTATACATCTCACCTACCGATGACTCCTTAACTAAATCACATTGAAAGTGGTATATATGCGCGTTTGTATGTAACTTGATGGAAATCACTATAATATTTGTTAAGTGATTTGTGGCCCAATATTTTTTTGGTATAGAACATCAACAAAGTCTTGTTCAACATTTTGTTGTTATTATAATGAGCTCTCATAGCATTATCATTAATTCTAATTATTAACGGACTTATCTCATTGAGTCTCATTCAATGAAATCCCATTAATAATGGGTTCTCAATTAGTCCCATACAATGAAATTCAATTAATAATGGGTTCTCATTTGGTCCCATTGCTTATCTTTTTGGTATCATTAGGTCTCATTAGCAAGTCCCAATATGCTCACTATACATCACTGTAGTATACATAAATACACTGCATGCCAAAAGTAAAAACTGGCAGTGGTTTCAACACCACTGGTTTTTGCATTCCACTTTATTACATAATTCTGCAAATACATTCTAAAGTGTCTAACAATGCCTAAAACTGGAGAATTGAGTGGGTCTGAGCATGCACAAGTACTTGTGCTAACCTCAGAAGGGTGGTCCCAAGTGCATGCAGCAACACAAATTAAGTGTTCATGTTGTACTGTGCAAACTGCATCAAAACGATTTTGTAACATCAAACCACTGAAATCCTAGCCTGGAAGAGGATGATCCCACATAATACGTGTCAGATTAGTTGTGAATTGGTAGCATGAAACAACAGATACTTAAATTCAACTGGGTTCAAGACCCAGCTCCATTCCATCCTTACAACTATGTAGTTGTCCGGGGTTTTCATGAAATATGTCATTAACTCCCACCCATGCATAGCCCATAAAGGCATTACATTCATAGACTGAGCGACTTATAGTTGCATTTCACACCTAGACTTCCCCTTTACATCACAAAGAGCACATTTGTGGACTAAGATGCGCCAATGATCGATGCTATTTGCGCAGTACCGAAAACTTCTGCACAAGGACCTTCGTCAAAGTGTATAACTTTAAGAGTATGTCTAACAAGGATCCATCGGGCGTGTATGTCACTATAGCTGCGCGTTTTTTGATTGTCCATTGGCAGTTCAACCCACTATAAAGGTTCTCTTGAATGTGGCGCACAAGCTTTGGCAGTATCTTCTCCCTGCAGTTTTAAAAATGTACTGCATATTCATTTTTATTATAAACATTCCATACACAAGCGGCTCATTTTGTATTTAATCTTCAATATTTTCATTGAATGAAATAAATATGTATAAGTGCACTAAAAAAATGCTTTGAATTGATTCTACAGGTTTCGAAATAAATTCGACATTTTCACCCAGGACCTTTATCTTATATTGCTTGGTTTTTGAACGAATCATTTTCACAATCACGTTCACCTTGACAAAATTAAATTGGATGCAATTTTATTGAAACAGTGCTTGTTTTAAAACATTTTTCCACTTTTTTTCATGTGATAATAAAATCTTGGATTCACTTAGATATAAAATGAAATTAGAAATCGTTGTCGGTATTTAAAAACTAATTTCTGCTTATATTAATTTTAACAAGATGCAAACCCAATATCCTACCCCTAATTGTAAAGACTGCATTTAACGGTTAATTCCATGTTTTCAATACCCTGAACAATACTGAGAATGAAAAGTGCGGATGGCTGCAGAAGTTCACATTACACGTTCTCAGCTTCCGCACAATGTAACTACAAATGTGCAAAGATTTGCGGCCACAAATGTGAAACTGCATCCTCGCTTCTTAACAACAATTCATAAAAATATTATTAGCTATAATATTGTCATAAAATTGACATTAAAAAGAATTAAATTATATTCATTTATTAAAATGCCTTTCACTGCATTTTGGATTATGTTTAAACATGTGACGTGTATAGGCCAACTGCAAATGTGGAATTTGCAGGAATTTGCCAAAATTTCTTTAAAGCAGTAGTATTAAGGGCCTCCACATATCAGAAAAAAATAGGATCGTATCCATCTTTTCGTGCCTTACTGCGGGAGTACAACGGCATGTAAAAGACATCACGCATGGACTTGTCATTTCTTAAAATGCTCAAAAGTATGGTTAGTGAGAACGTTTTCATAACCATGAAATAATTGGTATTTCACAAGAATTATAAGTATTTTATGACAAGGTTGTTGATACACTACCACTCGTTCATAAGGAAGATTTTACAAAGAAATTTAAGCAAAGTTGAACACTTGACTAATATTCACGACTTTAAAATTCGTGAACTTGTCATTTCTTAAAATGCTCAAAAGTATGGTTGTGTGAGAACTTTTTCATAACCATGCAATAATTGGTATTTCACAAGACTTATAAGTATTTTATGACAAGGTTGTTGATGCACTACCACTCGTTCATAAGGAAGATTTTACAAAGAAATTTACGCAAGTTGAACACTTGACTAATATTCACCCCTTATGGAAAAATACATTGCAAACTGATGTAAACTGAAGGTAAACTGAAATATTGATGGAAAACTAGTGTAAAACTAATGCTTTGTGGTTACTGGTAGCAGTGAACACCGAATTGCAACTAACCAGCAACTAAATTGATGATTTTAAATTGCTTGCAAAGTTGTTAAATGGTAACATGTGCAATCATTTTATTAGCAATTGGTTTTCTTGGTGGCAAATTGATTATAATTTGTTTGCAACTAAAAAGGTTGCAAATGTTACCAGTTTGAAAGCAATTCTACAAGAAAAAACTGACTGGAAACTGCACACAGTTGCTAGTCTGGTTACCTTATATCACCATTTCCTGCCACACCTTAATAGGGGTTTTTCACCAAGCTGGTTCTGCTTTTAACTGTATCTACAGAGACCCCAATGGGTCAAAGTGATTGCAGTAAAGTACTTAAAAATGCATTTAGAAACCTTTGCTAGCAACAGTGAATGGCTTATTAAGGACTCTGTATTTTACAACCATCTTGAATACAACAGTGGAAGAGCACATTTTCTTTGTCTTGACCAACATGGCTTGTGTGAAAGATGTTGTTAGTTCTATACTTATGTTAGGAAATAGTAATCAAACAAAGCAAGCTTTAACTGGTTGTTCTTTTAAAAGTTTCGATTTTGCACTGGATTATTGGATTCATGAAATGAAGACAAGTATAATAAGCCATTTACATTTTGATGATTCTACAGAAGTTGTGAATCGAATTCACAATGCATGGAAGCCAATTATTTGAAAAGGACCCTGACATTTCATCTACCAAGTTATTGATTTCAAAAGTAAGTA
>JAQGAE010000575.1:0-33421 GCA_034696685.1 Julus scandinavius | reverse complement strand
TCCAATATCCGTTGTCCATTGTTCCTGGGCGTGGGATAATTACTTCTTATGGTTAGCGTTCATGGAGGTCGTCGTAGCCTCGCGTTCTTGTTCAAAAGCGATGCATTGTGGGTTTGTTCTTATTACGGAAGCGCAAAAAGAACAAAACGCGTCTTGTCCTTTTTTGCGTTTCCGTACAGAATATGTGTGTGATGTCACCATCATGGTAAAAAAACGGAGCCTTTCGGGGATTCCGTACATTGTATTGGTTGGGATTAGCTTACGCCTGATTACGTTGTTAGGATTTTGCAATTTTACGTCACATGACGCCAAGTCACGTGTTGATGTTCGCGTGGGGTCAGCTCGAGGTCAATCTAGGGAATTGTGGGATTGAGCAATTCTGGCGAACTTCAATGGCGGTTGTTGTGGTGAGTGTTCCATCCATTGTGTGGAAATTTCGTTTTAAAACGCTTTCTTTTCACCCAATTGAAGCTTTTACGTTTGAACGATTGCTGTTAATACTTTGGTGTGCTGTTCGATGCCTTTTAATATTGTGAAAAAGGTAATTTTGATCCACAGAGGGTGGGTTATATAAGCCAGTAGAAATCGTGAGTGAGGTTCCTTCAAAACGTTTTTTAAGATGGCGTCTTCCAGATGTTCTTGTTGTGGACAAAATAATGTTAAAAGATTTCTTTATTTTCTCGTTTGTTTTTTAATTTTGCTCGTGTAAATTGTACGCTCAATGTGCGTTGCTCGCATCGTTACCTCGGCGAGAAAGGTTCTGTAAAAGTAGTGCTGGATTACGGTGGCGCCATCGGTAGCGAAATTAAGTTTTATAGTTATTCGTTTTGTCGACGCCATTCGCCACGGATGGCGCGACTAACCGCCCAAAAATTTAACATGGTATACGTCCATCTTTAAAAGCCCCCTAGTCATCGTTGCTGAGCTTCTGAATGTTGTATAGGCTTAAGAATAAACGATTACCACGTAATGTTCTTGACACCGTGAATCTTTGTCGTCAGTGTTAATTAAACGTAACATAAAACGCCGAAATGAAAATAAGTTTTTAAGAACTAGTCTTTTTTATTGGAGATTGGTGAAGAAACGCAAACTTGGTCGCCTTCACGTTTCATAGGTTCGATGAGTTACTATACCTTGCATGTCATAGTTAAATAACTAGTCGATTTTCGTTAAATGTGCTTATTTCTGCTTTAAATAAACAAATAGATATCAGTTGAGGTTTTTAGTCTCAACTCTTGCCCATTGTTTTGATTGAAAGGAACAAGGTGAATTCCACCTTGCTATTTTTAGCCACATGGCAATGACTTGCTAGAATTCAAAGGCATGGATTTTTCTACTTTTATTTAATATTAGCGTGGATTGTAAATTTGCTTTGTTGAGCTTGTTTTGGCTCAACGTAAACGTGAATATAGCACGTCACAACTTGTTCATTTTTTGTCTTTCGAAACTGACAATTGAGCAGTGTACCACAACCAAACCCCAAATTTCGCAATGCATGACCTCATTGATTTGGCATTTTTGAATGATACACGAGTTGCATCACATTTAGCATGCTCCTGTTTAAAACCATCACATGATGGTTCATATTCAGGATATAGAGATGATCCAGCGTAGGGCAGCCAGATTTCTTAAGGGCAGTTATCAAGATTTAGCGAGTGTGACAGAAATGCTTCGCTCCCTAAATTGGGACACGTTGAAGTCCAGACGCGAAAAGTTATCTACAGGGTTATTCAAACGTTTTAATCTTTATCTTAATTCAAATATATGAAGGCATAACGATCACTCTAGGAGTGGACATAATCACTCTAATCCTTTGACCAAGCTTCGTGCCAAGACGGATGCTTACTATTTGTCCTTTTTGCGTGCGATTAGACGATGGAATAGCCTACCTGGCGATTCTCCTGATTTAGTAAAAATTCAATTTAACAATGATGTCAAAGTTGCTACTGACTTAGTGAAGCATTCTCCTGAAATTGGGTATGCCTCCACCCACCACATGGCATTTATTTGCTGACTGTAGGGTACGGAGTTGAATTGAATAGAAACCCATGAATGTGGTAATGTTGTAAGGTTTCTCGTGTTTTTCTAGATCAGTTTTCACTTTAAACACAATTCTAAGGAACTGAATTATTTGGTTGGTAGATCAGTTTCATGTTTAATGGCTTTTGTGTGACATAATCCTAGTTTTCTGGTTTCCGAGACGCTAGGCCCATTTTATTTATTAGTTAACTACAGCTATTTTGATGCACATTTCAATTATTTCTGCCTACCAGCATTTTCAAAGTATTGTTCAGTCTCAGTGTCAGCCTTCAGTCGTAAAAATGGATATTCTTATTTATGATATGGTAGTTTTAATTCCAGACTGTTTTTCTTAATTGTGACTCGCAGCAATTGTTCCAAGTTAATGAATCAAAATATTGGTTAGAACTAAACCCCTTCCTTTCATTATTCTTGTCATTTTTTCGTATTCTTCAGCATAACATGTATAGCGTGACAATTCAAAATTCACATGACGATAGTCCAATTATTATTTCTAAAAACATGTTTAGTATGCATGAAAATTAATCGCCATTCGGTTTTTTGGGGCATTTTTAAATCTGAATTTTCATTGTATTTGTTTATATAAAACGCGGCTTATGATTTTGATTTCTCATTTTGATTTTTTTTTACAATTTGCTATAAGGTTTTTTTTTTTTTTAAACCTCATCATTTTTTTTCTGTAACATCTGTATTAAAGCTTTTTTCGATTGCAAATTTGGTGCATGGTTCATTGGAAACTTGTAAATTAGCTTCTTTCTTAAAGCACCATCACTTTCTGTGAAGAGATTGGTGGATAGATTTTCATAAAAAATAGCTAAACCTTATTCCTTGAAGCATTATCTTATCATCTTGAGCAAAGCCTATTTTTAAGCATTATATTATTTACCTTGTTTTTGTAACTGTGACTGTGTTTTGAAGAAAATTTAAAGTTTTCCTTATCTTTTGTTACAGGTTATTTCAACTCTATGAAATATTTGGATATGTTTTGGATAATAAGCGGCTCGCTTTTGTTGCCACAATATTCCTGTAGATCTTATAGTTGTAACATTACAAAGTCGGGAGATTAATTCCTGTGCTGTTTTGTTTGCTAATTAACTTAATTAAAAATGAAGATAGACCGTAATAAATTACGCAAGAGCAGCTCCGAGCTGGTAAGATTTGATATTTCGGCACGGTCAACATTATTTTTTGTGCATAATATGTTGGCTTATAAGTTTTTTATATTTAGCCTGCGGACTGCAAAGTGCTGATTGATAAGTTAAAATCTTGTTCACCGGAGGAAATGTATTTAGAGCTTTCCCAAATCAGGACTTGGAATTATGGAAAGGTAAAATATAAAAACAAATTCCCAGTTTAAGCATGAAAACATTGTTTAATGCGTTAGCTAAGTGCAATTTATTACATTTCATACACCATTTTATTGTTGTAATTGTGTAGTGTTACATTTTAGTAAAAGCGGTATTTTAAAATCCAAATTAATGTTACTTTAGTGTGAGCTGTACCATTGGATTGAAATACTGGACATGTTTGATACCATTCTTGAGATTGCAGTTTCAAAACCCAGTGAACGACTATGGGTATTAAAATGTGACCAAACGGGCCAAAAAAGGGTCAGTACATAGATTTGGAATTGTAAATTTTGTAGCATAGGGTTTATAAGCGATATTTACATTTTTTTTCTCCGATATTTTTGCATTTCAGACTAAGATGTTGTTATTGGAAATTCTGCAGTTCACCGCACTTTTAATTGAACACAGCTTTTCCAGACATTTGTATAATTCAATGGATCATCTTACTACCTTGTTGTCCTCTGGTGATCTGAATATAGTTTTGGCCGTTCTGCATTTGCTTTATGTTTTTAGGTATGTCTGACTTTTGAGTCTTTTTTTGTTGTTGTGTGTTTGTTATTATAATAGGTATTTTGAATGGTTTTTTAAAATCTGTTTATAGTAAAAGGTCAAATTTCATCACACGGTTGTCTGGAGAGAAACGACAATCATTGCTTTCCAAATTAATCTACATTGCTGATGTAAGTTTGAGGTCGTTTCCATCAATCTAGAATTGCTCGATTGACAATTTAGAAATTTTGAAAGTTTAAAAGTTGGTCAATATAGAAAGTTTGGCGATTGCCTGATTCACAATGCATCCACCAACATTATAAGTTAAGCATCGCGCGACTTGTTTTGCGAAAATGAAGTTCAAAAGCTTACCAGAATGTCCCACAATTTGATTTTCATTAATTTGTGCGTTATTGCAATATGCGATATTACGGCGCTTTCTCTACAGCAATAAGCGTCGTGTCGTTCCATTGTGAATTGCACAGCAACCAACGTCAAGTTGAGCGACGTATTTTTGCCAAAACTTAAGATCCGATGTCGAACGTTGGTCGATGCATTGTGAATTAGACGTTTCTAAACTGTTCAGTTTTAACCAAAAATATCTGTATTCAAAGAAGTTTGAAATTAATGTGATTTCGCTGGTTCACGTGTTAATTGGTACATTTTCTTTCAAAGAGTTGGGGAGGAAGGGAAAATGGTTTTGGACTGGCAGAATGCTGTAAAGATTTGCCGCTTTCGGTGAGTCGGAACACGTTTATTTTGTAGCATGTCACAGTTTCTTTCATTTTGATATTAGTCGACGAATTGACATAACACATCATTAATTTTTTTTCGAAAAATCTTTTGTAGCTAATAAAAATCCAATATCTTCAGTTTGAGCTTTGTCCGTTGTTTTCTAACTTATTTTCAATTTATGTTACCAGAGTTTTCCTCCGAGTGCAACTACGCTTCATTTTGAGTTCTATATGGATGGTGCGTCATCCTCTGATGAAAAAAATTCTTCATCGACTTTGACTGCTTCCTCCTCTGGGCACGCACTTTCGACGGCATCATCCGGGAAACGGGTTGCTTCATCATCAAATTCTGCTTCTAACATTGTTCATTGCATCCACGTGGAGAATTTAGATCGGATCAAAGACAAAACATGTGCCGAAATCATGGAATCCCTCCTCGCCCATTATGCGGTGCCCAGTGACAAGTGTGTCCTCTTATTCACTCACGTGCGATTGGCCCACTCTTTCGCAGATTTCTCCTTGAGACTCTTGTGTGTGCAAGCACGTCTTCAGGCACTTTCTATACTTGTTTATTCCAACGCCCTTCAAGATAATGTGAACACGCTCCTCTACAGTGGACTCATCGAAGAACTTGTGGATGTTCTTGAGCTCAAAGATCAACGGCTCATGGTAAGTCATCTGTTTTTTTTTTAAAAAATTTTACAGCTCGAGACCACTCGGATACTTTACATTACTACACGAATGAGTTTATGGTGATGTGATGGTGGCCACCAGTAGATGTAATAACTGTTTGGGTCTTTTGTCCCTGTCATATTCTAATGTTGGGGCACTAAATCCAGCAAACGCTTTTAAAATTGGTATTTCGATTAACAAAAACGTCATTGTTTCTGTCATTATTCACCTTTAAAGGTTGAGATCAAGTAAATGTGAGAATATAAATGTTATTTGAGGTTTTTAAATTTATTTGCTTTAACGATGTAATTTGCCTCTTATTATTGGTCGGACGCAATTATAATCACGAACAAATTGTTGTTTTTCTATGGTTTAATTGCTTTTTAAAATGCTTCACGTCTAGGCATGTATGAGAAATTCTGAATCTGGTCTAATTCATGCAATTCTTAATAAATTCAATTCAGTACTCTACAGTCAGAAAATAAATGCCATATGGTCGTACCCAATTTCAGGAGAATGCTCCCTTAAGTCAGTAGTAACTTAGACATCATTGTTAGATTGAATTTTTACTAAATCAGAAGAGAATCCATCGTCTAATCGCACACAAAAAAAAAAAGGACCAATAGTAAGCATCCTTCTTGGCACGCAGCGTGGTCAAATGATTAATTTATACAAATGGACTGCATGCCAACATCTTTTAGATAGAAAAGAATTTTTTCAAATGTATTTGTATTCTTTCTTTATGAAGGAAATCAAGGCTGCTTCATTGAGAACCCTTACGTCAATTATTCACTTGGATCGCAATCCTAAGTAAGTTCGAAGATGAATTGAAATCTTGCTAGTTTGTTCGACCAAGTCTTAACGGCAATTTGTAATTTTTTAGATTGAATTCAATCATCGATGCCACAGGAGCCTCTTCGTATCACGGATTTCTTCCTGTTCTAGTCCGCAGCTCTATTCAAGCTTTAACTAGTAAATGTAAGATTGTTAAAGTACAATTTCTCTATTGTTACCATTTGATTCCTCCAGTTCTAATACGTTGAACCCTTTCTTTCGATCTGTAGCCAGCACCGCAGAACCCTTTCCGCTACCTTTTGCAACTGCCCTGTTTTCTTTTCTGTATCATTTGGCAAGTTACGAGAGTGGCGGCGAGGCACTCGTGTCTTGCGGAATGATGGAATGCCTACTAAGGGTGGTTAACTGGTTAGGAACAGAACCTGAAAATATTACCGTAAGCGTAGTTTAAGTGTTATGCGTAATTTGAAATTTTTTTCTTTAACAGGAAGTCATACTTATGTTTCTTTGTTTTCAGTTTGTGACTAGGGCTGTGAGGGTCATTGATTTAATTACAAATTTGGATATGCAAGCTTTTCAAGCTCATGGAGGATTGGGGATATTTGTACACAGACTTGAAGTGAGTAACGCGAAAAATCGTAATCTTCGTATAAATAGTGCTCGGTATACTTCCCTAACCACAGGGTACCACGAGGTAAAATTAAGGGTTTCAAAAACTTGCACTATGCTAAAATTACTAAGGGTTTCGTTATGTTCTAACCTATAAATAATTTCCGCGACTTGATTTAATTGAGTGCCATAAATAGACTATGGTGTTCATAATTTCAATTTTGCATTTTCAGGTTGAAGTGGACATTTGTGTTGCCGATCGTCCTTTTGTGATACACGCGGGCAATGAATCTTCTATTGGTTCAGCCCAAAATTCCATGGATTTCCGTGAATCTTCTCCCCCTCCATTCCCCGTTGCTTCAGCATCCATGATGGATTCCACCGAGCCTCAAAGCTGTACTGCAGAGGGCAGCGTAACTTCTCCTCCCACTAGCAGTACTCAGTGCCTCCCACAACGAGCGGCCCTACTCAAATCTATGTTAAATTTTCTGAAAAAGGCTATTCAAGATGCTGCGTTTTCAGACAGCATTCGACAAGGTAAAGCGTTAACTACTCATTGCCGCTTTTGTCTTGAACGATTTACAGTATCGTATTTATCTTTTGGTTTTAATTTTTTTGTTAGTTATGGATGGCTCTCTTCCTCGATCACTGAAGCACATCATCAGCAATGCTGAGTTTTACGGCCCATCGCTGTTTCTGTTAGGTAGATATCCTAATTTGCTACCTTCCTGTCCAACCTTCCTGTTAAAGTCTAATATTAGTGTCACTGAATGATTTGTTTACAAATGCTCTAAACTTGCTTCTAATTTATTCAATGTAGCCACTGACGTGGTGACGGTGTATGTGTTTCAAGAGCCGTCTTTGCTGTCTTCGCTACAAGACAACGGTCTGACCGATGTCGTTCTGCATGCTCTCCTTGTGAAAGATGTTCCTGCTACAAGGGAGGTTTTAGGTTCACTCCCCAACGTGTTTAGCGCCCTCTGTCTAAATGCTCGAGGGTTACAGTCTTTCATTCAGTGTAAACCCTTCGAACGCCTCTTTAAAGTACTCCTTTCACCTATATACCTACCAGCAATGAGGCGAAGGAGAAGTTCAGAACCAATGGGTAGGCAGTCAAAATTCAAAGAAAAATCACGAGTTTTTCACGTTGGTCGTTTCTCGTCTTCTAATTGTTTTAAATCTTCTAGGTGATACTGCAACTAATCTTGGAAATGCTATGGATGAACTCATGAGACACCAGCCTAGCTTAAAAACAAATGCAATGGCTGCCATTGTTAAGGTAAAGTTGTTTATTTGGATGAAACGGACTCCAAAGCAACGTAGGCAATAAGCGTTTCATAATATTTTTCGTTATTAATTTTTATAAAGCTTTTGGAAGAAGTTTGCGCAATGGGTAACGATCCGAAATATTCGTGCATGCGACCTGCGACAAAAACCGATACAGGCATCCAAACAAATGCTGGGCGCCAGGTTGGAGGCGGAAGTGGTGGTGCTGTTGCCACGGACAGCGGCTCCTCGGACGAAGAGGAAGACGATGATGATCTCTCGAGCACGGGAAGCGCTCTAAAACCCCCTGGAAGTTCGAACAATGGAAATACGCAGGCACCTGCAGGTGTGGCGTCTACTTCCAGCGACAGCGGTCAGTCTGAAGCCAAAGTTCCAATTCCACTCATGGATTACATACTTAACGTGGTAAGTGCTGAAAATTCAAAGTTTCGAACACGTTAAATTTAGTTTTTGTATTAATGGGACGTTAACAAAGCCTGTTGCTTTTTTTTTTAACAGATGAAGTTTGTCGATGCTATTTTAAGTAACAATTCAACGGACGATCACTGCAGGGAGTTTGTGGCCCAGAAGGGTCTCGGCCCACTAATGGGAATTTTAGGGTTACCAAATTTGCCCGTGGATTTCCCCGTCACTCCTGCCTGCCAGGCTGTTGCCAGCGTGTGCAAAACAATTTTGGTTAGTGAAATTATTTCAGGTCTACGATTGTAGCCATTTGACAAAAAGTTAAAACGCGTGACTTGTCCTTCCGTGCAGAACCTGGCCCACGAACCTCTCGTCCTCAAGCAAGGATTGCTGCATTTGAACAACGTTCTGCAGTCTTTGGAGCCGTTGCATCATCATTTGGAACCACCTGGCGGCTCTGTGCTGCTTAGGGAATTGACCAACGCCATAACAGTGCCCGATGCAACTGCAAACCCGCAAGCGACACCTTTACTTCATACCATGGCGGCTGCTCATGCCTACATAATGATGTTTGTCCACGTATGCCGGACTGGACAGGTGAGTGACAAAAAAATAGTCCGTCTAAATAAGGAACGAGAAAGTACCAAATTTTATAGTACTTGTTCTAATTTTTCCTGCTTTTTAGAGTGACATCCGCACCATTTCCGTAAGTCATTGGGGTTCAGAACTCGGCTTGACCGTATTGCGTAGCCTCAGCAAACTGTACACTTCTCTGGTTTGGGAGAGTACGGTGTTGCTGACTCTGTGCAGCGAGGATTCCTTGCCCCCCGATTGCCAGTTTGGAAAACACGATATGGACAAGTTGCTGTCCAAAGATCTCAAGGTGAGCGTTAACCGAAGGTTCCGGAGGTGTATCGGACAAAATGTGATTTGCTGCTCTTTATCCGTTTTCTAATTGAAATCTTAATTTTTTTCGCATTCATTCAGGGTGAAGGCATGGAAGATACTGCCGGCTGTAGTTTGGTTCGCAGCAGCGGGGAAATGGGCAGCAATGGCGTGACCTCGGCAATGGAAGCCCTTTCGACCGACAGCAATCCCATGGAGGTGGACGATCTTGCCAAATCTCCCGCTGCCATGGGCTCTGCTTCGACTTCCGGTATCGCAACGGGCGTCGGTTCTGCTTCTAGCCAAGTTAGCAAGCCCAAACTGTCGTTGGCTTTCCAGATGCAAATAAAGCAAATTAAACCTCTGCTGTCGAGTTCTTCTCGACTGGGCCGTGCTCTCGCTGAATTTTTTGGATTATTGGTGAAGGTAATACTGCAAAAGCATTCCGTTGGATTTTGGCATGCAAGTGCATCTATCGTGTACTTTTTAAACCAATCTATTAACTTTGTCGTAGCTTTGTGTCGGGTCTCCGATGCGCCAACGTAGAGGTCAACCTGCTCCGGCTAATCCGATTCTTCCATCGCCCCCGGCTCGTGCCATTGCTTCGGCGCTGGCAAAGCTTCTGGCAAGTGGATTTTCTTGGGAGCCTCCACCTTCGTCTCCCATCCCAAAATTCAGGTTCGTGTTTTGGGTAATCGCACAGATGCTCCGGTGACAGATACCGGAGAAATGTAGTTGCATCATTTAATATTTCCGATTATTAGGTTGACGTTCTTCATTTGTTCTGTTGGGTTTACGTCGCCTTTGTTGTTTGATGAGAAGAAGTTTCCTTACGACCTAATGCTACAGAAATTTCTTGGACTAGGCGGTTTGGATGCGTTTTTCAAGTGAGTCGAATTTCAATAACGCTTAATTTGTAAATCTATTTTATTCGGAAAACAATAATTGGCGAATTGCTTTTTTTTCTTCGTTGTAGCACCTTTCGCTGGGCGCTTTCTTGCAGCGGCACCGTTCCTCTGGACCAGGGTTTGGAACATCCAAATTTACCGGATGGAACCGGGGAATTCCTCGACTCTTGGTTGATGCTGCTGGAAAAGCTCGTTAATCCCAAAGCTGTGCTCGAATCGCCGCATGTGCTGCCCACTAAGTCCAGCCAAGCCACTTTTGTTCCGTTTAATCCGATTCTCTACCTAATTCACATTCATAAGGTAAGAAATCTCACATTTTACGACTAGCATCATATTTTTTAAATGCCACTTATACAGAGGTCCATATCTGCAATATGACATCTGTCACTAAAGCCCCGTTCTCACGATGCCATTTATGTCAGGTCACAGGCGTCGTGAAATGTCTGGAAATTTGCTACCTCGGCATTTACCCGTTCTCATGATACCACTGTAATGTCGCGTTTTGTGTATCGTAAACGAACATTGCGTACCTTTTTGTCTGCTCCACAACCGTTTTTTGTTGATTTTTAATTTTACTAAGTATTTTGTTGTACTTACGGATTGCGAGAATTTTCTATTCCAAATATTTTATGCCGTATAATCCACAGACGAGCATAACTGCAGCTTCCCGGAACTTAAAAATATCAAATGCGAGTCAAACACTATTCCAAAATAAATTTAAAATTGACTTCAAATAACAAATGAAAGATTTTACAACGACGCACGTGTATCGACTGCTCTTCAGCAACTAAATCTCGCCTCGATTCCGCTAAAATATCCGTTCACACTGTGATACTTGGTGCTAGTGCCTTGCCGTTGGTGTCAAATATCAAAAAAAATTTATAGACATCACCAAATCGATGCTGGGACGTCGGTGTCCTCAGCCGTTCACACGATGGATCCGATGCGACATTCGATGTTCTGACGTCAGTTTCCCCGACATTAGTGGCATCGTGAGAACGTGCTTTCAGTTTTTGAGGGAGGTTTTTAAAATTGCTTAACCTGAACAACATGAATTTTTCCAGCGTGCCTTTGAAGCTGTAATGCATCTGTGGGACAAGAAGCCACTGAAAGTCTACGGTGGGCGAATGGCTGAGTCTATCCTTACCATTCTTTGCCACATTTTGCGAGGTGAAGCCATTATAAGGGTCAGTAAATTCTTTACTTGAAATTTGAAATCACGCTTGTAGATAGTTTGTATACCAAGAACTTAATTTTGTACCGTGGCGCGGTTTAGGCGTATTTGAAAGAAAAGGAAGTTGGCGAGGCCAACAATGCTGTTGCTGTTGCTACTGCTACTGCAATTGCTGCTGCCGCTTCTAGCAGCGGAACTTCTGGCGCGGTTGCGGCCAGTGCCGATGCCAATGGAGGTGTTCTGATTAATACGAGGCTAGAGTCGGATCTGTCGGATTTCACCCCTCTCAGATTGCCTAACACGCCCTCTATCGTTGCTGCAATTGCACGGAATAGCGCCGTTACTAGAAGGGCACGAGATCTAGAAGATCCAGAGGTGAATCCAGATCACTTGCAGCAGTTGACCGATATGGGATTCTCTAGGGAGTTGGCCACGGAAGCCCTTTTGCATACAGCGAGCATTGAACATGCCACCGATTACCTTCTTACTTGTCCATCACCAATGACTAGGGCGTCACAGGTGAGAAGACCACAGGTTGTTCTTCTTACTCAAAACTCTTTAAACACATTTAATCTTGTACTGTTGTCGAGTGCACGGTCTTCAAAGTTTTCTTTCACATTAATTGTATTTCTTACGCAACTTTTAGTCCTTGCTCTCCGATTTGGAGTTATCTGAAGAAGATCAAATGATGAGAGCAATAGCCATGTCCCTCGGGGAGAACGTCTTGGTTGCGACGGATCAGAAAACCGCCGAAGAAGGCGCAGTCAACTCTGCAGAGCAGGAATTGGCTCGCGAAAAGCAGTCTGAGGAAGACCCTCTGGCGGAAGAAGTATTGGACGAATTTGCCGAGAACATGATGCCCGGATTATTACATCTTTTGGATGCTCTGCCCGAATGCGTTTATCGCCTTTGCGATCTCCTTGTGGCGGTGGTGCAAAGGAACGGCGACGTATGCCGGGAAGATATGCTACGCCTGCTCGCGATGCAAATAATGCAAAACGTTGGTCCGCTGATCGATGCCGCGGAACCCATGACCGCTTCGGACACTCGTACCGTGGCCGAATGGGCCGGGCATTTGAGCTCATCTCCCGAAGCAACGCGTGCAGCCTCTCGAATTCACCTTTTCACCCTGCTGTTCGAGGAGTCGAGATTTCCTTGCGCAAAGTTTGCCGAAGACAGCGGAGTACTCGAAATGTTAGTCAATCTGCTTCAGGCCGGGGAGCAATGCTTATCTGCTGCCGGTAAGGATGTCGCCACACCCAAATGGCTCGCGCCACTCGTTCTGTTGATCGACCTTTACGAGAAGGTGTCCATCGCATCCAAATACAGAGTTGCCATGGCACAGGTGACTTCTCACACTTGGAAATGGTTCGACGATAGGTCGGGAAGGTGGTGCCTATATAACAACAGTAACAACAAAACGATTGATGAGGCCTACGAAAGCGGCGAATCCAGCGCGCGTTTCACTGCTGGGCGACGTCGTTATACGGTTCAGTTTGCTACCATGGTGCAGATTAACGAGGAAACTGGAAACAGGAGACCCATTATGCTGTCGCTCAAGGCAAAAGACGGAAAAGGCAAAGAGAAAAAAGAAACCGAAGGCGGTGCGGCAACTTCTACTAGTGCCGCTGCGATTACCACTGCAATTGCAGACGATTCAGCTGCAACGCAGATGGAGACCGACGAGCAGACGGAAGCGTCCAAAAGTTCTGTCGTTAAGCCATCTAGTGTCGTTATCCCGCAGATTGATGGACTCGACCAGGAACAGGCGGCAATGGTCGTTAGAGCCTGTGCCGGTTTGGTTGGAATACCCGTGGATGCGGACACCCTTCATGCAGTGCTTCGCCTTTGCCTACGCTTAACTAGGAAACATGAACTAGCGTTGATTTTTGCCGAATTAGGAGGTCCGAGGCTGCTTTTGAAGTTGACTAGGGCATCGGCGTTTGCGGGATTTACTTCTCTAGCAACTCTTCTTATAAGACATGTCATGGAGGAACCGAGAACCTTGGCTCACACCATGGAAAAGGTAATATGATTTTAATTAATTAGTAGCTATCGTTGTATTGCAGCTGTATGTGGCCGTAATATGACCATAACATTAAATATTATCCAATTCTAAACTAAATTTTGAACACGAAGCTTGTATTTTTCCGCCATTCAATCTTTTAGTGCATTAAATATACTTTTTAGTTGACCGGTCATTGTAAGAAAACTAGTTTCTTGATGGACATTTAGTTTGAATGATGGACATTCAAAGAATTTCACAAGCTTTCGGATAGTTGTACCTTGTGTTGCGTAAATTTGGATATCCCCTTATCCCCATGGCCCCATTTAAGTACAAAACATTTAAGGGATTCCATGCTGACGTCGGCAGTCGAGTGGGTTACGTGCATGCCTCTCGATTACAAGATGATGGGTTTGCTCCCAGGTCGAGGTCGGTGGGAATTTTTACGATTAAGAGAAATTTCCTAAGTGGCGGCTCTTTCGGATGTGAGTTTAAACCGAGGTCTGGTGTTGATTGTATCACCTTAAACACCCCTCGAGAGGGGGTGGAAGTCCTCCCTCATAGGCAAAACTCCCAGTTAGTTGACGAAGGCTCATCCCCTGGCGTTTGTGTTTTGTTCGTTAACAATAAACAAACAAACAAGGGGTTCCATTATGCTTAGTAAAATTTGAAAGGGTTCCGTGGCAAAATTTGATTGTAAAACGGTTACGCTATGCTAGACTAGTTTGTAAAGATAATCTATGGAAAATTAGGGTTTCTCCTTACTTGCTCTTTATATCCCTGATAACAAATTGAAAACTCGTAATGTGTTGATGCTAAAAATAAATGATTTAATTTTGTAGGTTATTCGATCAACCGCCTGTTCCTCCAATGGGAGTGTTGGATCCAAAGAGCTTCATTATTTGCTTCGAGTTTTGGCCCCTGCTGCTTGTCGTAGCCCTCAAATGTTTGTCGATGTAGCTCGCTCCATTCTCAGAATTGCTTTGCCAGCACCTTCTAAAAGAGGTACGGTCATTCTGCGAATGAATTTAAACTTATCTAGCAAGTCGAAAGTTGATCTCATAATGGTACGTTTTAATTTTTTCCTCAGGTGATGAAGATGACACGCGCTTCACTGGCCCGCTAGCTGTACAACTGCTCAAGGCACTACCAGCAAAATCTGTTTCTATGCCAAACCTCTACGGCCCGATTAAAGATGTCATATGTGACCTGTTGGATGCGTTAGCCGTTAAAATACCGCCACCGGAAACTGGTGAGTCGAGTCGAAAGTATTTCTGTCGTTATGAAACGTTTGGAGCTTGTTTTAACGATGCTGCAATTCTTTTTTTTTTATTTGCCGATGCGTAGCTACAAGTGGAACGAATGCTCCAGTTTCGGGAACTGGTGTTGCGTCTCCTACCGATGGCGTCAATTCAGTATTTGGCAGCCGCCAAGAATTGTCACGTAACGGCAGCACTAACGATCTTTTGCAGAACGATGATGACGAGCAGCCGGTGAGTGTTGCACGGGTATGTTGGCAATCGCGGTGACCTCTTGAGCAACTATTACTTGCTATATTGTCGTGAAATTCATCTCGACATAAGATATTATAATTTTAAAACGGCATCTGAATAGTGTTTTGTCTTTGTTTAGAACGGTCCACTCGCTTCCACGCCGACTGAAAGTTCAGCTTCGGATATAATCACCGGAAACAATCAGAATTCGGTGATAGGTGGCGCCCTTAGCAATCCAACTTCGGTAGCGGAAGCTGGCTTGACCACCGCAGCGGGCATCTTGTCTAACGAGAACAATGTCACCATTAACCAGGCGGCGACAACCTTGAAGACTGCTGCGGAATTGGGCGCAGCCGATCGCTCCAGGCCTGCTCTTCCAAAGTCTGCAGTTTGTCGCCTTCTCGCGGAATTAGTCCGTTCTTACATCGGATGCGCTCGATTAGTCATAGAGTACAGCTACCGTGCTGGACAGAGCGAGTTGATAACCGAAGATTGTACCGCATTGGCCTTCATCATGGACTATTTAATACCGCAGTGTCACAATGAGGGCGATAAGGATACTTTGGCGTTAGCCAGGATGCTCATTGCGGCAATAGCCTCTTGTACCCATTCACCCGAAGCGCAAACTGCTATCGTTGTCGAAGTTAAGGCGGCGTTAGGACGAGCGCTGGCTATGCCCGAGGGACCGGAGAAGCACAGTTGTATTCAATCTTTGACGTTCCTCATAAGTACTATGATTGAATCGTGCCCGCCCAACAATCCTTCGCAAGGACAATCTGCGCTGAATTCATCGTATAAGCAGCAAAATTTAGGGTGAGTAGATGTTTTGAAAGTTTAGCTAATTTGATATTTTAAAATGAGTGGCAAATAAGTTTTATAAAATTGGCCGAGTATTCCCCTCCAAAATTCAAATTAATGTAAAGTCTTGATTTTTAATTTTAGGATGAATAACATTATTCGATTCCTGTTAAAGAAGAACGTGATTCAAGATCTCGCACGTGTCCCGCACAACTTGGACTTGTCTAGTCCCAACATGGCCGCTACCGTGAACGCAGCCCTGAAGCCGCTGGAAACTCTCTCCAGGGTTATCAATCAACCAACTACAATTCTCGGGGGTCGAGCTGTCCCCGGAAAAATGAGGGTTCCCGGAAGCGGTGCCAGTCAAGGTGGTGCCTTGACCACTTCGGAGAGTGCTAACGACGTGGACGCCACGAGCACCGCGGTAGTCATCGGCGAGTCCACTACCAACGCTTTAGCCGAAATCACCTCCGAGATAAATGCAACAATGGTCCAAGTAAACAGCGCGGACGTTGCCAATGTCCTGAGTGAAACTGGCGGCGCCGTTAGCCAAACTGCGATGGAACTCGCGGATGGATCGCTGGTGGAAGATGATTTGACGACTGGTCAAACTTTAACAACCACTTCGGAAAGCACGAATGCCATCTTGGAAGCCACCATCGAAGATATCACTGATAACACCGATAACGATGGTCTCGCACTGGACGTTTCTGGACCGGTTGAAACCCTGGAATCCCAGAACGAAGCCAACCAAGCTCTTCAGGGAGCGGGCAGCGATTCGTCTTATCCATTGCCGGTTCGTTTAAGTTTCTTTTTCATTTAATTTCTTAGTGTGTGAATCTGATAAAATCCAGGTAAAAACAATCAACAAATACAGTCGGTGCTTATGAATAACTTCTTCGTATTTGCATTTTTAGAACGAATCCGAGTTGGAAGACATTGTCGAACAGCTGCTGGATCGGCCGAGGACAAGTTCTGTAGACGATCAGATTTTAGCCGAGACGATAATCGTGGAGGCATGCGGTGGTTCGCGCCGCCTGCGTAGTCGTCACCATAGTCGTCATCGCCACTCGAATTCACACTCTCACCATCCACACTCGTCGCATAATCGCAACCCTCATCGTAGGAGGGAGAGTGGCGGCGAAGACGGAAGGAACTCTTCTCAGGATATCATCATTTCGGTGGAATCTGAGGAATACGATCCTCAGGACTCGCAACTATTGACTCAAAACGGTAACACGACTTTATTGTAGAACTAAAAAATAGTATGTGGATTGAGAGTACTGACGTTTTTAGTCGAAACCGAAATCTAATTTCAGGAGAATATGAGAACCAATGTAGCACGGAATCTGATTCGGATTCAGACACAGAATGCAGCGAAGAAGACGAACATGATGACGAGAGGGAGGAAGAGGAAGAAGATGAAGGGGATGACAACGAGGATGATGAAGAAGAGGAGGAGGAGGAAGAAGATACTGAGGAAGTAAGTACAAATTGGACTTGTTTTGTTGTTTATGGATCAGAATTAGACGAGTTTCATGGGACGGTTCAGGCCTAAACCACTGGCAAAGAATAATATTTAATGGGTCAGAGATAGTTTACGATTTTCCATCCATTGTTAACTTTTTTCATTTATCAGTTTGATGGAGACGAGGAAGCTCAGGACTTTGAAGATACTCTCCTCCGAATCCACGATCGCTCGGATGATCTCTTTATCCACTTGGATGGTAAGTTATACAAATATTTTATCTTCTACTTGTGGGGACATTTAATTAAGATGTTTATATTGATGCAATTTAAAATCTAGTACCATATAAAATGTGATTCTCACAGATTTTGACAGTAGATACACTTCCTATTTGCTATTCTGCTGATAAATGTAGAAACTTAAAACAGTTTTGAGTCTATCTGTTAAGTGATACTTTTGTATCATACTCGTAATTGGACTTTTTGGAAGAACATAATCGGATTCCTACTTGAATGTCCTGATGATGTTTTTTCTTCTGGTTTTCCCCTCTCCCGATATCTTTTAATACGGATAAATACTTGGTTAGAATCTTAGATCTGCTTAAATATAATGCTGTGATTAAAGAAATTGGCCAAAAAATGTGATAAACTACCCCAATTTGCACAAACAAGGTTTCATTTGGCTAACAAAATAACTGACGGGTTTTACTTCGTTTAAGAAGGGGAAAAAATGAAAATCACAATCCAGAAAAAAATTGATTCGTTATACGGCTTTTTCGCTTTTACGACCAACTTTTCCAGAATGTATCTAGGCCTTAAAGCGAGTTATGGGTGTATAAACTCATCTTCTTGGTGTTTTTTTTTATCTTCGTTGTTTTTGGAAGATTAAGCAACGGCCGGTCTGCAATTATTGGGGAAACAATCTCGTGTTGTTATGTGAAGATGTCTACAACTGATAACATCTTTTTCTGCAGTAAAATAGCTGCAAATTTGTATCACGATGCCCAGGAAATGATTTCAGGCTGATGATCATTTTTAACAAAACAAAATTTGCTTTCCTGTGATTTTTGACAATCGGGGTACTCGAACGAACTTGGGAGTTAGGCTATCTGCATTTAGCCCACATATGGCGCACTTGCGGATTAGATTTAAGTTGAGTATCTTTTGTGGCATGTGCACAAATGTGGCCTACAAAGTTGGACTGCAAGAATGCGCAACTTGTAGTTAAAACCTTTTTTCTCCAGCACTTCTGCAAGCCCCGTTGCACTAGGCGTGATTTTCTAAACGGGGTCTGCTCATGTACTATGGTCCCAATTTACTGATGAACTGCAGGCATGTGCAAAATTTGTGGGGTCTGTTTGAGTACCCCTAATACGTGCAAACTTGCTTAGCCGCAATGTTAAATGAAAAAACGGGTATTTTATTCAAAAATATGTCCTTATTTTATTAGGAAGGCTAGCTTTTCTTGAACCTCTAAGATACTCTGTATGACGTTTAACAATAGGGTATTTTTGTCTACCCCCTTCTTCTTCTTGTTAGGCACGCCATCTTTTGTTCTTGGTAGCCCGGTCATTCGTACTTTCCAACTGCCGGTGCCTCTTATGGATGACATGGCCAATGGGAACGAAAATGCCGGTGAGTGATTAAAAACTCATTTGGCAAGTTGGCTCTTTAGAAATCGGCCCCTGTTTATACGAAATCGGTTTAAAACATATTTTACATGGTACTAGAATTTAATTGTTGTCATGTTTCTGGGAATGTTTTTTTTTTGTTTTTTTTGTGCGTTATCTTGTTTCAACTAATATTTTCTCTCACACGTAGTCTCGTGATTTTTTTGCATAAATGCTAGTTTTATTACATTGAGCAATTGCTTGATGCCATTATTATCGTATTTTCTCAGGGCCGACTGTACCACCAGCCCCTGGCATGGTTGCTGCGAGTCACCCTCTCTTGGTTCGCCATCCCGACTCCCAAGGCACGTTTTTGGCGCGATTGCATCGCTCGGACCGTCAGAGAGGCTACCGCTTGACTCCCGGTTCCTCCCATGCATGGCACATCTACACTGGCACTGGAACCGGCACTGGACCCAGCGGATTGGGTGCAGCCACAACTACAGCATCGTTAAATGCGGCAACGTCTGGGGCATCTAGTTTAGTCGCTGCGTTTGGAGGATCCACTAGACATCCCCATCCTCCTGCCATCTTGCAACGTTTGTTGGGACCTGGTACGGCTCATGACGTTCTCCAATTAACCACTGGGCTTAGTTCCCAAACGGGTGGCTCCTCACAGACCCGAGTTCTCGTGGCCAACGACGATTTGAGAATTTTGGCCACCGATGTTGACCTATTTGAGATACAGGTAAATTCCCCATTTTTTTTAAAATGCGATGCACGCCAGGAAATACGTAAAATGTGATAGAAAGATGAAAGATTATATTGTGCCTTTATTTTAGGAGCAAAGTTCGCTTTGCGGATGTGGAACCTCCGGGGCTTTGGCCAACATTCCATCTGCGTTCGTTCGTTGGAGCGAAGAATCTCAGGTGCTGGATGGCGATACCGTGCACGACTGCATCACGTCCATTAAACCTCAGATAATCGAAACCTTGGAAAAACACCGGGATCAGGAGCTCGTCGAAAGGCGAGAACGAAGAAAAACGCAAGCACAAGAAGAGGAAGCGAATAAAAAGGAGTTGGAAAATAAGCAGGAAGCCAAGGAAGCAATTGTGGCGACAACCGCAAGCAGTGCCACTTCTGATATGGAGGCTTTCAACTGGCGACAAAGTGGGGAGATGGAAGTAAGAATTCATTTGAACGTGTTTGCTATTTTGAAATTTGATTAAGGAGCTGTACGTGTAGTCTTCTTAGTTCTTTGAAGCGAGTGAATAATTTTTTCCGATGAAACAAATCTTTCATTTGATCAATATTGTAAAAATGTAATTGGTGTATTTTAAGGTGACGATGACAGAAAACCCCAATGCACGAGACAATTCTGCTTCCCCTTCGGAGGCTGAAAACACTAGTTCACTCTCGTCTACTGCTAACGTTGTGAATGTTCCGCAGCCAGCACCTGCCGTGTCGGTTGTTCTTCTCTCATCGCAAGAGGAACCTTCTTTACCAGATGGCGAATCTTCTGCGGATGTCATCAATCCCGTGGAAAATGTCGCTGGTAACTATTTGTGTAGTTTTATCGGATAACTTTTACAATTGAATTGGTGTTCTTCTTAGTACTCCCATTGTTCAAAATTTTGGCTGAAAAATGTTCTAGGTGCGTTGCGTATTTTGTGGCTACATTCTCATCCTGTTCCTTCTGTTTTAATTTTCTTAGAAACGACGGCAATCCAAACGGCACTCGCGGCGCAACCCGTCGTCACTACTACTAGCCATGCATTGATGGCATCTTCAACCTCATCTAGTTCGTCTGCCATTTGTTCCTCTTCTTCGTCGTCCTCATCCTCGTC
Organism: Julus scandinavius; assembly: GCA_034696685.1. NCBI lineage: Eukaryota > Metazoa > Arthropoda > Diplopoda > Julida > Julidae > Julus > Julus scandinavius. The sequence continues at coordinate 12,857 of JAQGAE010000575.1, read as the reverse complement.
GTCTTCCTCTTCTTCCACCTCATCCTCATCAGCTCCTGAACCAAATATTAGTTTGACCTCTGCAGCTGCTCCTATTGCTCCACCACCACCCTGTCCTCTCAATATATCCGCTGCCCCGTCGCCGGACTCCCCTATGGATTATGCCACTACTGCTCCAACGTTGACTAGCTCCGAACCGGTTGCAAGTACACCCCTGGCGCAATTGTGCGAAACTGCAGAACCGTTGACACCTCTGTCGCACGCTTCTGCTGCTAGCAACGAGTTGGGACAAAGCTCGACTCCTGCCCAACCTAATCTTAACATGGCTGCTGTACCGCAGGAATTGCCGAGTTTGAATGTGGGAGCCCTGGCAGTTGAATCGTTGGGCACTTCTATTCCGGAGTCAAGGTTGGAAATTCGAATGATTTTGATATCCTTTGGAAATTTTGATTCGAAACATGTCGTGTGTCGTTACGAGTGCATTCCCAGGAGCGATTGCTTATACAATATTTGCAATCGTGTCCTTGTGTACTATAAAAAGAATGCGAAAGAAATTGTTATTTTACTGGCCGGCAGAATTAACTTTCGATTCTGCGGGTTTTCCAAAAGCAACAACAATAGTATAATGATCTGTTTGCGTGATGTCGAGAGAAATGTTTACGTTATGCTACCAGAGCGCTAATTGGAATTTCTGCCTCATGTGCTCGCATTAGTATAATAGCAGTGGATTTCTTTTTTTAAAAATGTCCCCCTTTTGCTTTCAGTTCAACTACGTCAGCTGCACCTCAACCGGATTCGACTCAGTCAACTCCAAACGTGGAAAATTTGGTCGGAGTGAGCGCTGGTAAGACGAGCTCGCCACACAACCAACTGTATCTCGTTTGGATTATTCGAGTAGCCTGCGTTGCTAATCGAATGTTTTCGCTACTTTTCTAGAACCCGAAGTTCCTGAAGGAGTGGATCCTTCGTTTTTAGCAGCCTTACCCGATAACATAAGACAAGAAGTTATTGCGGAGCAGTTGCGATTGCAACGAATTCGCCAGAGAGCACAAGCCCAAGCCACCGAAGCTCAAGCGGCAGGGTTTACGGAAGTCAACCCGGAGTTCTTGGCTGCTCTTCCGCCTCATATCCAGGAAGAAGTTTTGGCCCAGCAGAGACAAGAACAACAGAGGCTGGCAGCGCAAAATACAAATCCAGAAGTTCCTGTTGACCCTACGAACTTTATACAGACTTTACCACATGGTTTAAGACAGCAAGTGAGTGAACGTTTCAAAACCTTTCCTTTTGATTAGAAACGTGTTTACGGGCCGCTAAGAGTGCATTCCCTGGAGCGATTGCTTATTCGATATTTGCAATCGTGTCCTTGTGTACTTTAAAAAGAATGCGAAAGAAATTGTTATTTTACTGGCCGGCAGAATTATCTTTCGATTCTGCGGGTTTTCCAAAAGCAACGACAATTGTATAATAGGCTGTTTGCGTGATGTCGAGCGAGCTATTTAGGGTATGTGACCGGAGCACTGATTGGAATTTCTGCCTCTTTAGGTTTTAGCGGACATGGACGACAGCGTGTTGGCAGTCCTTCCAGCTGATTTGGCCGCTGAAGCTCAGTCCTTGAGGCGAGAACTCGAAGCCCATCATCGTCAAATGCAAGAGCGACTCTTTGGTCATGGTAGCAACACTTTGTCCAACATTATTAGAAATACTGGTTAGTAAAATTTGCGTGGCTTATTAGTTTTAAAAGTTAAGCATTTAGAAAAATAGTAAAAGATAATGTGGTTTCTAACTTTTGTGCAGTTGGTCGTTTGAGCACACGTTACACTGTTCATGCGCATGCAGGCGGCTATCAAAGAGGTCAGTGGCCATGGTCTGCAGCCGTTGCTGGTCGAGGCACTGGTGCCACTTTCTTGGGAGGTGGCAATGATGCAGGTGCGAGCGGCGGCGCTGGTCTAGGAGCAGCATTGCGCCTCAGAGGACGCCAGCTTTTGGACCACGAATCCCTCACTTGTCTACTCGTACTTTTGTTTGTGGATGAACCTAAGCTAAACACCAGCCGGTTGCATCGTGTACTGAGAAACTTGTGCTATCACGCACCCACCCGTGATTGGGTTATTAAGGTAAGCGTAGGAAATAATTCATGCATCTCTGTTTTCGGTCCCGTTCACATGAATTGAAACATTTTTTTCTTCCTACGACAGTCCTTACTTTCTATCATGGAACGCACTGGCGAGTGCCGGAGCACCGAGGGGGTCAATGTGACGCCATTTACATCGCATATCGAATCTCATCCGAGATCAAAAAAGGGCAGGTCACAGGCCAGTACAAGTCAGATTCCGGCGAATCCAATTTTCGGAGTCCACAGGTATGCGAACTCGGATCGATCGAGATGCTGAAAATTAAGGCACAATATCTCGTAAAACCGGGCTAACAATTAATTTGTGCGTTGTATCTTTTAGGGTTGATCCCGTGACTCGCACGCAACCTTCTTGGTTGTCCATCAGCATGGATGCCGCACTCGGTTGTAGGGCGAATGTCTTCCAGATTCAACATAGGCACTCGTCTCCTTACTGCCCCTCTGGATTGCCAACTTCGCCAGCATCCAGTAACCCTCCCTTCAATATCGCAACCCCTGTTTCCGGAACCTCTTCCTCTGCCGACAAAAAAGAGAAGAAAATGGTGCATTGTCCTATAACGGTTCATCCGCAAGCATCGCCCATTGTGTGCAGGCAAGTACTCGCTTTGGATGTTTTAATACAATGGCATTTAAAGTGATTCAATCGAGTTATCCGTGGAATAATAATCCAACTGGTTAATTTACTTTCAGACATGTGCTGGACACGCTTATTTCATTAGCCAAAAGTTTCCCCAGTTATTTCCTGCCGAGCAAAGCCCGCGAAACGGCCTGTCAAAGTAGTGCACATCTAGCAGCTAAACCGCCAATGGCATCGTCGAGTGGTTTTCCAACATTTGGATTAGCCTCGCCGAAATCTGCGTCTGCAATGCCGTCTACTTCTGTCTCGCCGGCACAATCGCCTCCGCAAAAGGAAACCGATTTCTGGGACCTCTTAGTGCGCCTGGATTCCACAAATTTAGCTGGTCGCAAGGGAAGCAGCAGCAGCATAAAGAGCTCTTCCGTCCGCATGCACTCTGCGTCCAACTCGTTCAGCGAAGATGATCCTAACACCGGCACCTTCGCTGTTCCTCCTTCTGTGGCCAGCTTTATTTCGGACATTAGCACCGGAGCATCGTTCGAGGCTTCTGCTCTGGGGCAGTTAGTAGGAATGCTTAGTCACCCGGTTATTAAGAGGAGTTCCGTACTTACCGACCGCTTACTCAGACTGTTGGCTTTAATTTCACTCGGACTCTCCGATCTCAATGGTAAGTAGTTGCGGATCGATACTATGGGGAGTGGATTAATTTCAATTTAAAACATGAAGGGGCACGGTTTTATTTGAGCTCGATTCGGACAAAATAAAAACCAGTGTAACGGTTTTACGAAAGCAATTACTGACCTGTGTTTCTACTATATTTCTAGCTTTATCTACTGTTCCTCAGCCCACCCTTAGCTCTGCTATCCCACCAGCCAGCATAGTTCAAACCCCTTCTGCCGAGACGGTGATCCCTTCATCGGTGGGAATGGATACGAATGTGGTTTCGGACAGAGAAGTAGCCAAGGGTAATGAGAAATCCGGATTAAGCAAACTTCAAGAGGACCCGGTGTTGGAGCAGCATTTACGATTGGCTGTTGAGGTAGGAATGGCATTTTATTTTGTTCCGTGCAATGCACAAATCGATAAAAGCTCGAAATATTAAGAATTACTCGTTCGTCTCGTTAAATATCAACATACTAGTTCTCAGTAAAACATGTTTCTCTTTTTTTGAAGGTACTGACGTCCAAATCTTGTTCTGAAGAAGGCTTGGAAGATGCAACGGCACTTCTTTTGCAGTTATCGAGGGGTAGTCCGCAAATTTGTGAAACCGTGTTGCACTTGCTTCTCGAAGGTTCTCGAGAACTTGGATTGGTCGTTTGTGATCACATAGCCGGACTGATGAACGAATTGAGACAACTCAATAAGAGCCAACTTCAGGATGCTCCTGCATCCCAGTCGAGCCGAACTGCCCCAGCCCAGGACTCTGAGACCGCTGGGCCGTCTTCTGCGGGGATGACCGATAGTTATGACAGTGCAGGGCGATTGGGAAACCATCAGGCTCAGTCGCACAAGGGAACTTTACATGACAGGTAACTCATCATTTCTGAGTATTTTATAACACAGCTAATTTTTTATAACAATGATGTCAATCCACTGACTGTTTAACGTGTATTTATTTAGGTTCACCAGGGACGTGGTAGTGATAAGTGCATCCAATCGAGTGCAAGCCGGTCGCGAGTTACATCTTCCATCGATGGTGCTTTTGACCAGTAAAACGTCGAATCAAGCATTTTTTCTGCGCATCTTGAAAGTAATTGTTCATTTGAGAGAAGCTACAAAATTGGCATCGTTGAAGCAACTGAACAAGCATTTGGATACACGATCGGCGGCAGTTAGACTCGCAGCAGCCAGTGCGACAAGTGGGTAGCATTTTGGTAAAGGGGTTTTGGGCCAAGCATTCATTACAAGAAGTGATTTTCAAATATGGTTGTTTTTATTTTCTTTAAGGAGACGCCGACGCTGTCCTAGGTGAAGCAGCCGAAAACGCTCTAAATAATTCTGCTGCGAGGACGAGTGAATTGGCTTCTGTTGTCAGTCGCTCTATTTTAGCAGATGTTGCTACCCACGTAGCCGCAGCCGCTGCTGTTGCTAGTGCAGCTGGTAGCGCCGCAACTCCTGCTGCCCCCGTAGTTCAAGAAGTGCCAGCAGATGCAGCCCCATCCGCCTCTAACGACGAAGTACCCATGGAGCTCGACGCAAATGCGGCTTCGTTGTCTTCTTCGCTTCCAGATTTAGTGAGCGACACGGAGCCCGCTGCATCCTCGTTCGACGCCGTTTTGACCCCCTCGGCATCCAGTGTGACTCTCTTGGAGCCACTCTTGCCACGCTTGAGTCAACAACTGAGGTTAGAAAAACTCTGGGAAACGCTAAGCGAATGCCTCAAGGAACTGGCAGACACCTCGGACCACCATGCAGTTCTCGTTTTGCAACCAGCCGTCGAAGCGTTCTTTTTGGTGCATGCATCTGCCAGTGAAAGGGTGAGTTTAATTTTTGTCAGCTATCTAGTGGTATTATTTTTGTGCCTTTTCGGATCTGTATGGGTTACCTGAAACTCATCCGCCGTCCGCTGTTTTTTATTCGAGCGTTGGCTTACAGTCCTTGCCAAAATGATAGAGGCATCCCATTTTTCCATGATATCTGGCAACACAGGGTAGTTACAAAGGTAAGACTATAGCTATGAATTCATCATTGGGTTATTAAACAAACATGCAAATATTGTGGAGATTGCGAAACCAGAAATATTTGTATTGCAAAATTTGCAAGTTAGGGTCAGACAAAATGATAAAGGCATTGTAAGTATCTTGGTTTCAAAGCCATTATAAGATGATATGTGGACTGGATATGTAATTTTAGTTGCATAAATATAGCCTGTTGAAAATGTTTGGACCATTGTTTCATTTGCTACACATCCACTGTAGAGATCACAATGGGAAGAGGCAAAGCCTAACAAAGTTTGAACGTGGTCAAATCTCTATATAATAATATAGACAAATTGCGAAGCTCTTGGGTATGAATCAATGCCAGATCATATATTTTCTGTTATTGCAGCCAAAGGTGGCTATACAAGATATTAATTTCATGTTTCGGTATAATGCCTCTTATCACTTTGTCTGACCCTTATTTGCAAATGTTGCAATAAAAATATTCCTGGTTTTGCGATCACCACAATATTTGCATGCGTGTTTAATAACCCAATGATGAATTCATAGCTATAGTCTTACCTTTGTAACTACCCCCCTGTCTTGCCAGATATCATGGAAATATGGGGTTCCTCTATCATGTTGGCAAGGACTGCATCTGCCAAAATTTATGTTAGTTGATAACGTATCTAAAGATCTTCCCACTCGAGAGCAATTTAATCATGTTATTTTCTCTCGTTTTTTGCAGGACTCGCAACGTCGTCGAGATCAACATCAAGAAATGCAAGAAAGCCAAGTGTCGCACATCCAGCAGGACGCAACTCCCGCATCTCCGTCACCCTCCACGATAAACTTTAGACGAGGACTAACGAGAGCCCAAGTCACTGCATTGGCTTCGGGGGCAGCTGGGGGGAGTCCCAGTACCTCCTTGGTGCCATCTACCAGTTCGGTCATGGATTCATCCATTTCCCAAGGAAGTGGTCAGCCGCTGCCACCGGACACCGAGAAGTTTTTGGAGTTTGCAGAAACTCACCGTACAGTGCTGAATCAGATTTTGCGCCAATCTACTGTCCACCTTGCCGACGGTCCTTTCGCCATGCTGGTCGACCATACTCGTGTGCTCGATTTCGACATTAAGAGACGGTATTTCCGGCAGGAGCTAGACCGCATGGACGAGGGTATCCGCAGAGAGGACCTTGCTGTACACGTGCGCAGGGAGCATGTATTCGAAGACTCATTCCGTGAATTGCACAGGAGATCGGCCAATGAATGGAAGAACAGATTTTACATTGTATTCGAAGGTTAGCGCCGACTTTTTTCTTTTTCGTACTTCTGGTATACCGAAGGAAATCATTTTCCTTCTTGTTGTTGTTTTGTGGTCATTAAATTCTCGGCTTTTGTGGTGTTTTAGGGGAAGAGGGTCAAGATGCGGGCGGTCTCCTTCGTGAATGGTATACCATAATATCTCGCGAGATATTCAACCCCATGTACGCGCTATTTACCACTTCACCCGGTGATAGGGTGACGTACATGATCAACGCTTCTTCGCACTGCAACTCTAACCACTTGAGTTACTTTAAGTTTGTCGGGCATGTGATAGCCAAAGCCATATATGATAACAAATTACTCGATTGCTACTTTACGAGGTCGTTTTACAAGCACATCTTAGGAAAATCAGTCAAGTGAGTATTATTCAATTCAATTTTGGACTACTGTCATACTGTCATGTAATTGGCAGTTTATATTATCAAAAACCTTTCTTGGAATCACCATTTCACAAAAATTGTTGGTGCAGCGAACCAACGCCTTAGATTTATTCAACGGCGTATTTCGAGAATGTGCGGAAACTGGCTCAGCAACTCTGGTTCGCTCTATATCAAAATATTGCGCTCTTGTTTGGAACCCTCGCAGGATGGTTCATATTCAGGATGTAGAGATGGTCCAGCGTAGGGCAGCCAGATTTGTTAAGGGCAGTTATCAACATTCCGCGAGTGTGACAGAAATGCTCCACTCCCTAAATTGGGACACGTTGAAGTCCAGACGCGAAAAGTTATCTACGGGGTTATTCAAACGTTTTAATCTTTCTCTTAATTCAAATATATTAACGCCTAACGAGCACTCTAGGAGTAGGCATAATCACTCAAATTCTTTGACCGAGCTTCGTGCCAAGACGGATGCTTACTATTGGTCCTTTTTTGTGCATGCGATTAGCCGATGGAATAGCCTACCTGGCGATTCTCCAGATTTAGTAAAAATTCAATCTAGCAGTGATGTCTAAGTCGCTATGGACGTAGGAGCAATCTCCTGAAATTGGGTACGACGGAATGTTTTAGTTGTTTATCTTTCTAACATTTGCATTAATATTTAGATACACCGACATGGAAAGTGAGGATTATGCATTTTACCAAGGATTAGTCTTTCTTTTGGAACATGACATCAAAGAATTGGATTATGAATTGACTTTCAGTACAGAGGTAGGGAAACGGACATGTCCACGTGATACGATTAAGCTGTTAAAGTCCATTCAGTCTGATAACTTTTTTTATTTATAGGTTCAAGAGTTTGGTGTAACCGAAGTTCGCGATTTGAAGCCAAACGGGCGCAACATTCCAGTGTGCGAAGAGAACAAGATTGAATATGTCCGCTTGGTTTGCCAAATGAAAATGACTGGCTCCATCAAGAAACAGTTGGATGTGTTTTTAGATGGCTTTTATGAGATCATTCCTAAGAGACTTATTTCAATATTCAATGAGCAAGAATTGGAGCTGCTCATTTCAGGGTTGCCAATTGTAGACATTGACGACTTGAGAGCTAATTCGGAATATTACAAATACCAGCCGACGTCACTTCAGGTGAGGATGAGCTAGACTGTTTGCCGTCTACGTTCTCTTATTTCTGATTCTAATTTGTTTGTTTCTCTTCGTTAGATTCAATGGTTTTGGCGTGGACTTCGCTCTTTCGACCAAGCGGATCGTGCGAAATTCTTGCAATTTGTAACCGGGACGTCGAAAGTTCCTTTGCAGGGATTCGCCGCTTTAGAAGGCATGAGTGGAATACAGAAATTTCAAATTCATCGCGATGATAGGTCGACTGACAGACTGCCATCGGCACACACATGGTAAGACATAGTAGATATTAGTATAATGTATGATATTTTGGTTCATTTGTGCTCGGCTTTAGGGGAGAGTAGGAAGAAATGGGGCATTTTTCACCTTTTTGTTGTTTAAATTATTCACAAGCCGTTAAACACAACAAATTTTATTCCCGAATGTAGTGCACAGCGTTTAAAATATTCTCTTTTTACTAAAATAAGAAAAATAATTTCAATAAAATTACTCTCCATCGCATTGCAATAATAAGAACGCACTGCCTTTTAGTAGGATTTTTCTACGAAAACTAACAAACTATTGAAAATTAGCTAACATCGATGCAAAATGTGTAGATTTCCCGCAATTTTGATCTACCTCCACACGGAAAAGGTTGGGGAAGATTCAGAATGACATCAACTTTTGTAACCATGTTTATGACTCGTGTATCAGTAAATTTAAAACTCACGGTTTTCTCCTTTCTTCGCACAAAATACATTTCAGCTTCTTCGAGTTCATACCCGCATTATTTTTCTTGGCAAATCTCACCGACACAAAATCACCAGCTCAAACATCAAACAGAAAAAGAACTGTTTGCACGTGCTTATAAGAACTCCTGCACGTGCTAAAGTTCTAAAAGCAAAAATGCATTAAATTCCAGCAACAGGGAATATGTCCCATTCCTCCCGCACTGTTGTGTCCCAATCCTCCTGCCACTAGGTATTTGTCTCAAGCACACCGTAGGATTAAAAGGACCTGGCAGATTGATGTGAAACATCTAATAACATCATAGCCATCCTAACTGCTATGAATGTACTTAATTTGAAAACGTTTCCTCTATGAACAATACTTTTAGAATGGTTTAAAATTTGAAGTAAAAACGTACTTTTTGGTAGCGAAATCACACTTTTCCTTCCCAAATTTTTGTTTTTCGCCAGAAGGCCACCATTTTACACAAACAAATGCAGGAGCTCGAGTGTCAAGCTTTTACACTTTCAAATTTAAAATTATTGGCAATGTCCCCATTCCTCCTGCGTCCCATTCCTACCCACTCTCCCCTATGCATATTGATTACATGTTTAGAAGCTGCATAGATCCACATTAACTCTGATAATCTGAAATCTATTTTTCTTTTTCTCTTAGTTTCAATCAACTCGATCTACCGGCCTACGAGACGTACGACAAGTTAAGATGTATGCTGCTAAAGGCCATACACGAGTGCTCCGAGGGCTTTGGCTTTGCATAAGTGTGATAAAAAAGGAAATGACCCCACGTGTGACTAGCATTCGAATTTGCACCACACGTAATGTTGTTGGCAAATTCCTAATCTGCAGTGGATGAGATTGCAGGGACATGACGGACTTGACACTGGGCAGATGCTTGAAAGGAAGAATTTTTTTTATTTGTGCAGAACTTTTCTTCGTGAATGTGCCCTGCTAGATCCATCAAATGTACAAACGTCCTGTTGAACCCCTCCTCCATCAGGAAATGTAGGAATCAGGAACTGAGAAAATGAAAAACGAAGGTTTTGGATCGGTGGTTTGAATTGTCCCAAAGTTCTCTGTGAAACTTAAAATATCGTCAGTCATAAAACTATTAATTATTATTACAAAGTGCAGCAGCCGAGAAGATGAATTAACAATCTTTCGAAAATACGGCTCTTTGTTATTGGTTATGTTCCAGCTGTTCGTTTTTTTTTTTTTTTGCTTATTTTTATTTGCTACAAATTTAGTTTTTTCCCCAATTCATCAATACTTAGAGGCCTACTACGCCCGTTATGGCTGTTTTGGCGTGCTAGCCGGCGAGATTTACGCCATTTTTTCTGTATTTATACAATATCGGAGGACTCGAGTGCCATTTGCTAGCTTTTCCTTCTTCCCCTTTTCAAAAACATCAGTTCACAATCGAATCGGAGCAATAAAAACGGAATTTAAGGCAAAGTCGTTGGCAAGCAGCGTAGAATCGTCGTCTAAGTGTGTTTGTTGCCAGCTTTTTTTTTTTGTTTTTGATTTTTTATAACAATGGCTTCAAAGGATGTTACTCGAACATTGCAAGAATATCATCTACTTGGAAATGAATTTGCACATTGCAAACTTAGCAAAGTCACACCTAATCTTTAAAATCGTCCGGTTTATTTAAAAACATGTCGTTTTGATTTTTTTCGTTATTTTTGCGGGTTTACTGCATTCAGAGCTGTCTGCGCGATGCTTTTCTCAGCGAACGTCTTTGGGCTTCAGGCGGTGTGCAAGCGTGAATTGTTGACACTGTTATTATTATTGTGATTGTAGAAATGGAAAATATGAACCAGTTCCCAAATACAACTCGAATTGTACTCTCAAAAAAAAAAAAAAAATGTATCTTGAGGCACGGGGAGCCGCGATTTTGGCGCTGCACATAATGAGGATGTCTGAAAACATTATTTTTTCGTCTTGTTGCAAATAAAGTTCTATCACCAATTTGAGGATTTTGACTTGCTCGTTTGATTGAGGGCTCGCTGGTTTACTTTTTTACTGTCGCGTAACATGATCGTTTTTACTACTTTTTCATTCCACGTTTTTAAGTTTTGAAGTTTAAAAAAAAAATTTAAATAACTCATTTGAGGGAGTGATTGAGGATGGCCACACATATATTTCTTCAAATATAAGCAAATTAATATTTAATTTAAAGATAAATTCATTTGTTTTTGGTGTTTACTCAAATTTTGTGTTTCAACGGTTTCTGTAATTGGTGCAGCTATTTGTGCGTAATATCGATTGGTTTCTATGACTTTTTACTTCTTAAATTGTTTCCAATCCCGGACATGCCTCTTTCTCTCGCTCCTCCCACAGAGTCATTTCGGTTGCCTGGCAACGGCATTTATTCAGTGTTGTTTTGACCATGTTTTAACTAATGCTTGCACAATGCTCATCCGTGATTTTGCATTTTAGGTTAATAGAATTTCGCCCATATTTGGTCAAACAGTTATACAAATTTTATAGAAATGTTAACGTTAAGATGTCTTGTTTTAATGATGTTATATACGATATGTAGAAAATTGCAATCGAGCTGTGAATTTCCATTGAAATGAGAATCCGTAAGTCTTTAATTTCTGCCTCTTTTTATTGATCGATCGAATTTCTTGAGTTTAAAGATTTGCAACAAAATATGTACACTAATGTGATTTTTGTTGTATAATAGGTGATTAGAATGTGGCCCAAAACAATGGGGCGAAAGAAGTCCAAAAAGGACGGTGGTGGACCGAAGCTCGTTATCGAGCCTACGTTGGAGAGAATTGTGAGCAATGCCTCTGCCGACAATGAATTCCCTCTGTACAAATTGGTGAATTACAGAAGAGGAGGATCCATCCTGGAATCGTACGCTGCAACTGGAAGTAGTGGAATTGGAGCGAAAGAGGTGGATAAAATCTGCAAAGAACAATTGGTGCATTACGTCTACAACGGGGGACTCGGAAGGAAAATCTCCACGCTCGAATGCTTAGCGTGGAGGCGCAAGAGACTTAGAGAGGTTTTCTTCTAATTTTCTACCTGTTTTTCTGTTTTGTATCGGCTTACAAAAAGAATTAATGTCACATTTTGTACGTTCAGGTATCTGTGTCGGTGACGATACCTAATGAGGATCATGCTCATAATTCTGACAACTCCTTCGGAAATTCCTCTTCCGGTAACAAAAACTCGATGGCTCCGTACAACTTTCCAGAAGATCACGAAGCTTGCTGGATGTTGGAACAGCGCGGGGCCTTGGGAGAGAATCCGCTTCATGTTTTGGTCATTTGCGATACACCCACGCACACGCGGGTGGCTAAGATCATTCTAAACCATTATCCAAAAATGGCGTCTGACATCATTGAAGGAAGTGAATATTATGGTGAATATTTTATTTTTGCCAATTATCTTTAATAATTATAGATGAAAAATCCTTGTTATTTTCCTATTGAGACTGTGGCGTCACAGTCACGTGCATTTTTATAAAGATGCACGTTCTGATTTTGATATTGTGCACATGCTGTTCTTAATCTCGTGCACATGCTGTTCTTAATCGCGTGCACATGCTGTTCTTAATCTCGTGCACATGCTGTTCTTAATCTCGTGCTTGTTTGGAATTTCATTGTTCTTGTTTTGTACTGGCCATAGGAACAAACTGGGTTTTTGCTTTTCACGCTCGATACTCTGTACAGCAAATATTAATCGTCGTGTACGAGTAATTAAAACAAAAATACCTGAACTCGTAATTCTCTATTTGTGAATAACATGGAACATAGAAAATACACACTTTATAAATACATATTTAAAAATTAAAATATTGTTTCAAAGAATTTCACCAAATTGAGAGCTGCCAGTATATGTAAACTATAATAGATTTCTTACAAACAACTTTTGTTTTAGGTTTGGGTCCACTCCATTTGGCTGTCGCTTATAAGAACATGGAATTGGTGCAGGCATTCGTCC
>JAQGAE010000574.1:0-33491 GCA_034696685.1 Julus scandinavius | reverse complement strand
ACGCTATGGGACCCATTAATCCCATTAGTCTCATTGAATTTTCCTATGAGACCGTATGGGTTTTTTCAGTAGGGAAGTGCACCACACTATGTATATATTCGAATTAATTATTGATCATTTCTTGGGTATTTAAATTGTCTCCTTTCTCATCCGTATATGCTCTTTAGAAGTCAGTCTCCTTTAACTCTGCATAAATTTGCTCTCGAGGGACATTATCGCTATACAGAAATTAATTAATTTACGCTGATTAACAGTTTAGGAAGGTGTTTGGTGCCAAGCTTAACAACGAGTATTTCGTCTATATGTAATTGCAGGCCTATAAATGAATGGCTTTTCTGAAAAAAAAAAAAAGGAGCAATAATGCTGTTTGTTTGTTTTAGATTGGCTTTTATAGTGGATTTGGCTCGCATTCTTAAACGAAACATTTCTCTTCAGGTCGCTGATTGCATATTGTATGGTGACAGCAAAAACAAAAGGATTGATGAGGCGTGGAAGAGCTCATCCTTATTAAATTTTCAAATAGACACACCGGGCTTTTGAACTTGTCAGTGAGAAAGTAACAGTCTTGCTGCGTGCCGATATTAGTTTATATGCTAATTGCCGCGTCACGCAATCTGTTTGAAATTGATTAGGTTAAAAGTCTTTTCTATCGAAATCCAAACATTACAGCCTTTTAGCAGAATTGAATATCTGTTTTAGGCCCACTGATGCCGTGCATTTCACCACTGGTTTCAAAATGCCCATAGGGCGCCATCATAACCAGTGCAGCCCATTTGGCATTTCTGTCAGTACTTTTCATATAGAAAACCCTTTCCAACTCATTAAATGAAGCTTAAATAAGCGTTTTTAATAAAATATTCTGCACGATAATATATGACTGTTTCTGTTAGTTTATTAATATGCAATAGTTTTGTTTATCATTAAGCTGTTTGGGTCATCGCTCAAAATTTATTTTAGCTATCCCTTGTGTCCTTGCGTCGTGCGTTATACGCATTCATTTATTTCATTAATAAACTTTAGGATCGTGAATTCAATGCGTTGAAATTAAATGTTAAATGGAGCTTACTGAGCGTTTTCAAATGTTTATAAACAACATTCTAGGAATTAAAACACGATTTTAGAATTATGTTCAGTAAATATGCAACATTGAAGTTGCATCGACTGCGGCTAAATTGCAGTAAAAGTGCTGTTAGGTTATCAATTAATTATAGACATTAGTTTCAAAAATAAAACTCAGTTGTAATTGCAGCGGACCTGCTAATTTTTGCCATTTGTAGTTTTCACATATGAAAATTTGGTTTATTCATATAGCTTCAATGGAGACATTTGTTGTTGAAAAAAGATTTCATTGAAATTATTAAATAAACTGTTTGGATGCTTGGTTTATGATTGGTCTAATATTACCCTTAATCTCCATAAGCCATCTTGCGATTGTCACTATCTGGTTCAGAGCAAACATGAATTTAGCTTCTGCATACTTTTGCAACATACGTTTATTTTAACTAAACTGTTTAAATAAAATTATCTTGCAAGCCAAAAAATTCGCGGAACTCGTAGCAGGGCTGTGTTATCTTGAATTTACTCGTAGATTAAATTATTCGAACAATGTAAAAGTGTTAAAAAGTTAGCTTCTTGATGTTTTCATTCGTTGCTGTGTGTTGAAAGGGATATCAACACATTAAGGACTTATCGCATTTCCGATTTCCATAGCCATGCAAAAGTAGTGTACTGATATGTCAAGATCTCTAGGGACGCTTGTAATTTAGGAGGTAAGCAGATATCCTTCTAATCGATGACCAACATATTTGCCATAAACCCGTTGCAGCCAAGCACTTGCTTTAAGTGCTTCTGGTATTTTTTATGAAGTTTAAACTGTTGTACATATGCATAAAATTGAACACAGTTTTGTCTTATCGGTTCAGTGAGAATGTGAAGGCAGATTGCACCTCGTGAAACTTGTCTTCGATCTTGCGATATTCACAAACAATCTAAGTTTTAATTATCGTGTTGACTTGAAATGAAGGACAGTAGACAGATTATAAGCTAGTAAGCCGTTGCACATTTTATAAACTTTAGAAGGTCGTCTTTTAACGCTTCAGTTAATTTTTAAGTGCTACTCTGGATTCACTCATCACGTGAGGTCTTCATCGACTCTTAAAACATTAAACATGTACTTCAATGTATACAAATAATGTCAAAAGATAATACACCGAAAAAGTTAAGAAATTCTCTTAACTTTCAGTCCTGTTCTGATGCACCGTTCTTATATGATCTCATATTTAATTGGAATTTATAATTTAAATGTGTTGTGCTTAAATAAAGTACCAATGTAATTTCACTGTCACCCATAATTTAACTACAATATGCTTGTATACAGTATGCACAATGTTTTTGAAAGCGTCGTAGTGAATTGAAAAACGCATACGTACAATTTGCTGACTGTGAACTCATTTCGCTCATTTATGCAAATGACAATCAAAGCTGAACAGCGTGCTAATCACAAACTGGTTAACAACCTATAGTTGAGTATGCTACAGTATACTAAGCTAATGTTTTCTGAAACTAAATATATATATAGTGGTACTCAAACGAACTATTACTTGGGCGGTTTGGCTATCCGCATTTGGCCCACATATAGTGCACATGCGCATTATATTCAAGCAACTTTTCCAAGATCCACAATGTTGAGTGTCTTTTGTGAAATGAGCACAAATGCTGCTTTCGCAGGTCTGCCAAGATTGACTGCAAGAGCAAATTGCAGTAAAAACCTCCTTTTTCTCCAGCACTTCTAAAAGCCCCATTGCAGTAGGTCCAGTCAATTAGAAGGCCTGATTTTAAAAACAGGGTCAGCTCATGTACTATAGCAGAATTAACTGATAAATTACAGACTGTGCGAAATTTGGTGTCTGTTTGAGTATCCCTTATATAAAATCCGGCGAAAATTTTCCGGTGTTTAGTGTCCTTTAAGATAAACCCAGAGTGGCGTTTTGCTGTTCGGCCAAAACCGAAATGTATACAAGACACATAAACGTGTCACATTTAAATGTAATTATACTAGCGAATAATGAAAATACTACAGCTACAAATCTGTGAAGGCTTTATTTAACGGAATTTGATCCTAAAATGAGAAAACCACCGTGATAGCGTTAGGTTTAGGAGCGTAATAGTTGTAAACAAAAAGGTAAGAAATGCTATTTTTAAAGGGCGAAAATTGGTCTGCAAAGCATTAATTTTTCTATACCTTAAATTCAAGTAAATGTTGAAACCCACGAACAATTCCGTTAGTTATGTCATTCAAATCTGTTGTGTATATTCACATTTGAGGGGTCTAGCTTCCAAGTGTCTCAACATAATTAAATCAATCATTGAGGAATTATTTACAATTTGTAAATAAACAATTTGGCCATTCAACACGTAAGTTCTGCAAGCAGCCGAAAGTTAAACCGATTCTCAGTAGATCATAGCAGTAAGGACACTTATATAACTAGTTGAATTTTGACAAGCAACTTTTAATCACTGCTTGCAATTTTATAAACAGCATACTAAATTCCACTGTGTAGTCTTTGCTCTCCATATGCAATTCATTGGCCAATACAGTCTACTATTGCATACATATATGTGCTTGTGCTTTAATGCTTGTGCCACTGATTTTCTTGATGTTTTCTGTGATGGCGCCCGCCGTGCCTTCTTTTGTCATTTGGCTTCACCGTTATTGTTGGAAGCAATCTCTGTGTGCTATACTTGCTCTACGTGCACTGCTTGCCTGTTTTCAAGTCAGAAATTCGGCTTTGATATTGCTATTCGTTGGCTTTCATTGCATCCTTATACTATTTTCATTTTCTTTCTGGGGCATTCAAGAAGTTCTCTTGGCGGTAGATTATTGAATATGAATATACTTGTATAAAATGGTTTACTTGTACTTGTTTTTTTTAAACTAACTATTTTAGTACACAATTGATTTTTTTGTTCAAAAATACGTGATTAGTCTATTCAGCTTTAGTTATTTGCTTTAATCTATTCAGTCTACTGAATATACTCAAGTAATAATCAGTCTTCTGTAAATTCTGAATTTGTAATACATTATTCCTCCAGATATTGGGTGAAAATAACTGTCGTATGCTGTTTGGTATTGGCGTAACTATGGTGACCCACATTATGACACATATGCTGTATAGAGTAGGATGCTATTGTCCTCCGGTTATTATGAGATAAGACTAGTTCAAGATTTGCAAAATTTAATTAGCTTAGGAAAATTTGTTGTTCCGATAACATCACGATGCCTTGGTTAGTCATCGAGGGATAATTTGCATTAAATTCAGGTTGTCCTAAACGACATTGATAACAAACATTTTTATATTGTATTGCATTTGATGCTTTGTTCCTATATCAAAGTATATTTTGGGATAATTTTGTTGAATACGAAATGGATAAATTTCCACTATTTAGACTGTGCTATGACCTACAGCATAAACATTGCGGATACGATAAAAGACTTATTAAATATGTAGCCGATTAGTGATGTGAAAATATAACCAGTCATGATATATAATTAATTTTTGTCACGTTTATCCCTATTGATCTTTTCATTTTCGACACGTTATATATGCAAGTTGCTAGTTGCTTGATTTTGTAACTAATGCATATCTATTAACATACTGTTTTTTAATCCACGGTATATTCTAATATTTCTCCTCCCCCTTTTCACACCCCCCCCCCCTCATACTGAATATACGGTCTAACCAACATAATTGCACAGACCAGATAATTGCACAAACCTGATAAATGTCCATATTTTGCAAGCCCCATGTGCAACTTTTTTAT
The DNA here is from genome assembly GCA_034696685.1 of Julus scandinavius. Taxonomy (NCBI): domain Eukaryota; kingdom Metazoa; phylum Arthropoda; class Diplopoda; order Julida; family Julidae; genus Julus; species Julus scandinavius. The sequence continues at coordinate 28,670 of JAQGAE010000574.1, read as the reverse complement.
GGAATCGTGACCGGATATTTGCACGTCGAAATGGAATACATTAACATGGACCCTGTATGAAATATATTACTATATAATATTAGGCACATTTGGATATATATGGTCATGCAAGTGCCCGTATGACTATAATTGTTCGCATATGCATATTTGCATGTGCAGGTATACGACTAGACGTACGTGTAGCACACATGTAAACATATCTGCCCATCCTATACAATACCTTAATGGTTGATACTTGCAATATGGTGAAACCTTAGCAATACTATATTAGTATATGTGTAGACCATTGCAGTTTTATGTGGCTCATGCTCTGTATTTTCAATATGGCTCATCGATGGCTAACTATAAAGTACACTCTAGCCCATCATTACCCACAGATAACCCATCTTTGGCGAAATATGGTCCATTACGGATTATGCCCATTCTTTAAATTGCAACATGTTTATTGGTGGACCATGCATTTGAATGTTCAGTTTCCGTCGCTCGATCTACTTTGTACGAAAAACAGTTTTGTGTACGTGCCTTTGAGGATGGCCCCTTTCTCCTCACTGCGTTGGACTATTAAATTGCCACAGTGAATCGATGAGTATAAGTTAGAACGGAAGAACAAGACAATGCTGAAGATTGAGGTTCTTTGCGCAAGAAGTAGGCCCTACACGCGGGCAAATGGATAGTTTGGTTGGAGGGGGTTTTTCACTTCGGTGATGAAAACTGAGGGTTTGATTTGAAACAGGTCAGGGAGAAGAAAATACTGCCTGATTACTATGGCATTGCAAGGCTGATGGATAGAAGAAAACCTATTAACAAGCATGTCCCTTTGGACGGTTACTCCTCTCTATGCTTACGCTGCCATTATGGATGTGCTCTTTCATATCGCTGACGACATGATATGACTTTCTTTTGGAGATGCACGTCTTGACTTATGCCGCAATGTTATGAATAAGTAGGCGCTTCCTATTTACGCCGCTTCTGCTTTTTATGGCCGCCATTGTCAGCGATGTTTCGGATAAGAAATTTAGAAAAGAAATTCTGTAGCTTTGTTGCGCTGACATTTCCCTTCACGAGTCTTCTGTTGATTTCGCCAATTTGAAATCATTTTGTATTTCCTCACAATATTATATTCACCAGTGCCGCATTGATATGAGATCGGAAGTGCGTGTTTCTTGATTTTTTGCTCTTCTTCTACTACATCAATATGCCTTAGATTTTTTACCCCCCAAAGCCAGATTCTGATTTGGATCATTTCTTGTTTGCTGGTCTTGTATCCGTACTATAAAAAACAGGTCCATATCGCATTTTTATTCTGTACAGGTTTCAGTAGCAAGCTGTATATTGTATATATTCACTTCATGAAAGGGGGTGTGATTTGCTCCACTGCTTTCTTTGTGAGTTCTTAATTTTTTTAAAAAAAATATTAAGGCATGGCAGATATGGGACTAACAGTGTTTCTTTACTACAATGACATTGTGTTGCGCTACAAAAGCACCTTTGTTAACCGTTTGATATTAATTTAAAAACATGCGAATATAACTCCGCTATTTATTGATAAAATAAAAAACCTCTTAACATCTTACAACGAAACTTTGATATGAGGCTTATAGATTATTATTCGTGCAGTATTAATTTTATTTATCATTCCATATGTAATACTTTTAAAAATGCATTAGGAGTAGACTGCGCTGTTTATTAATTGAAGAGGCATAACCAAATTTGTAAAGCCAAAAATCATTGAGATTCAACTTTTCCTGTTTTGTATAGTTTGAGACTAATTAGCTGTGGAATTACAACCTAATGCAATCTTAATATGATTTTAATTACTTTAGCTTTCATAAAAAGTTAATTAAACAGCTTAATTCATAGTAAATAGTTGCTAGCAGCTCCATTAAAATTTAACATTCAATGTATTCGCAGCATGATTTTTACTAATTTTGATTATAGGAATGGAATTTCTAAATACGCTGTATGTTGATACCTAAACACAGTACAATACATAACAACTTTTTTGTTGTTACAATTTGAAGTTTGTGATTAACAGCACACATTATATTTATTAAGTAACGCTGTACAATAGGATACATTGGTTAGTTGGTGTCATTTCAAATGTCTTATTTATCTGTGCTGCATCTAACAGATAACAGCTAGCTCACTTTCCAACTCAGTTTATGACATCCAAGAATTTATTTCTGATAAATGATCGATATTGGCCTGTGTCAAAATTGAGTTTTTTTTCCGACTTCTTTACTGTGGATCTATAGTCAGTCATCCATTGATTCATTATGGCTTCACTTTAGAATTTGTAGGTACTCAAACTATGTCGGAAAGCTGAAGTTTTGTTGAGTTCAGCTGGCCAATAGAAACTGTTATTCGCACGTTATAACAAATATAGTTGTTAGGCGATATACTTCATACTGCGTGTATCTTAATAGAATGGAGTCAACTGTCATTGTGACACGATATGCAGTATACGACTTCTCTTGCTGCATGACTTCTCTTTGGCATTAATAAAATCAATGACTGTCATTGTATCATGCCATCAATATTTGTTATTATCTTATATGCACTTGTGTCGACCTTAGATACATTGACGGGGCGCTGGACATAAGAATACCAATACTGCATGTGACATTTCCAGCCAATCCTGGATGGTTGGATACGTTATATGTATATTCTGTACAAACGAGTGCATCGCAAAAAAATGTGCCATTGTACAATGCAAAATATAAATCTCTGTTGTGACGTTTTAAAGTAAACGCTCATTTATTTCATGGTAAATGCATATAGATTTTATTAAATCATTCGAAAACTAATACCGTATTTTACGGACTTAAGGCGCACGTTTTTCTTTAAAAAATTGCCTACAAAATTTTTTGGTGCGTCTTATACGACGAGTATAAGACACACTTTTTAAAAAAAAAATAGCTTAAAAATTAAGGTGCGTCTTATAGTCCGTAAAATACGGTATTTTTTCGTAGTTTTTATCTCAAATTTCCATTCATAGTTCATTAACAGTTAATATAAAGTCGATATATTGTGTACATTTCCGATTTCATTATATAGTGGACGAATTTATATTGCTTTTCAAATACCGTGGTTAGAGATAACATAATTGCATTTAATTCTCATATGTAATCAGTTTTAATGATTCAGCCAATTGCAGTTTTACTATTGGGCCTATTATGCGTGACTTCTAGCATCTTATTTCGGCAAAACATTAACATTTACAGCAAACATACATACTTATATTATGCTACAATCATGTTTCATTCCCAGAAAAGTCTTAATGCGTAGATTACCTCCCATTCTTGCGTTCCTTATATTAATTGGTTGCTGACAATTGTTTGAAACTGCGTTTGCAGCACTTCCAGTTTTTGAAATATGGGATGCTTTGGTAATATATAGATGTTCATTCTCTGAGATATGCGATGACCCATTGATTCATTCAAGCAGAATGGACATGAAATAGCCAATACATAACCAACCATGCAACGGAATTGCGGCCTTCTTAGCTATGCCAGCATTACAGTACTTCGCAAGAAATATGCAGCCTTTGAGGAATTGCTTTGATTGCAAATGGTGTCTCCGCGCAGTATTGATCTGGGCACCTTTACAGCCACCTGTCAAGATTTTCCACCCACGTATTGCCCTGCAAACATGTTTAGCTCTTTTTCAAAATGCTAGCTGTTGCCTAGCAAATATGATAGTCTGGACATTTTTCTGCGACATTCGGGATCCAAGTGTAAATAATTGCAGTAGAGGTTCATGTAGCTGGAACATATGATAATCTGATTAAAATTATTAACACGAGCCTTTGATACTTTGGAAATAGTTTTTATTTACTTAACTTTATATACAAAACGAAGTCCATGCATGTAATTATATTATGCATTAGTGTGCGTTGCACTATATGCGGTATTTGGAGCATTTAAAAAAAAAACCTTAACATAAGCGAAAGCAACATTTAAATAACAATGCCGACGGTTAATATTCAACGCAGATCTACTCTCATGTAACTGTTAATGGCGTGAATATACATTTATAAATTGATAATACAAAATATCAACATCGAGCAACATGCTGTTTACTAATTTATATTTTCGCTCTATAGCCTGCTATTTTATTCTCGACGTAATTGATAAATGTGAGCACGGCTGCAAATAAAATCCCACAACTATACTATATATATATATATGTATATCTTCCTTTGTATTTTATTTTTGTATAAAAATCAACTATTTGAATGCTAAATATATAGCGCCATTGAAAATTGAAAACTGATACTAAAGCTGAATATCGACATTAAGTTGGTATTAATGTAAAGTGGGAGACACCTGATGTAATGCAATATTGTGATAAACAACTGGTTTCGGGAAATTAAACTACAAATATTAATTAATTTCTTATTTCCTGCATTTGGTTAAACAAAGCAGTGTTTGAGGTTAGTATTGTAATAATATAAAAACACTTATCATTTATCTTTTCCGATAAGAGTTATCGGGGCTATTTTTGAAGTATGAAAAGGTTTTCTTGGAAATAGAACGCTATAGATCTTTTCAAATAAAAATGTTCACCAGACTGTGAAAATACTTAATTTTCCTCTACTGGTTGTTTTGTCACTGAGGGCGATTGTCGTCTGTTGAATCAATTCAAAAATTATGTGTATACTAGCTCTTTGTCACATATGTATCCACTTTCATAACTCATTATTGAAAATAACCTGTTGTTAATCGTGCACGAAAACACATTTGTAATAAATGGCCATCGTATTGGCCTCTTGCGCTACTTTGTGATCATTCTGCATCGCATTCCACATAAGTGATGATATGTGTAGATGTGAAAAGTTTGGAGAAATCATAAGGCTTATAAAAATTTATGCGCTCGTGTATGACCTGATGTATCAATATAAATTTCAGTATACAGGAAAGTAGTATTTCTTATTTACATGTATTGATCTGAAGCATGCAGACGCAGAATAATTTGTTTTATGGGGCACTGTTGTACGTTATTATCCATATGTTTATGGTAGGCATAAGTTCATCCACGACTTCGCATAAAAATATGTGTGGGCCCCTTGCTTTTTTTCTTTATTCGCATCATGCATGCTTTTGCACTTTTCAATTCGCATATACGAATTTATATGTCGCGTTGCCTTTCGATGCATAGGATAAGTTATCGAAAATGTATTTTATACCAGGCTTACGAAGCTGAAACGTACGGATTGATGGCAATTTTATGTTTGGTATCTTCTTCATTCACGTTTGGTGCCATATCAAAAATAAAGCCGGATGATTTTCAATATTGGACAGATTTAAAATTTTAAAAAATATGGTCTGTGACGATCGACAGTGATTCCATGCCATGTCTTTGACCTTTATTTAGACAATTACATGTATGTCACACCATCTCAAAACAGTAGGCTTTCATTTGCTAAAGTTTCGCTTAACGTTTGCTTATATATTAGCCGAAAGCTAAACACCAGTTGAAAGAAAATAAAGTTAAGACTTTGGCTTTAATCTAAGAGATTCATTTATAGATGTTATGTCCTGAGGTTATAATTAATAATATATTCATTTTTAATGATTAATTAATGTGCGTGGAAATAGCGATTCAATATATATATATACCTTTTATAATTAAATGCAGTACAGCTACGCTGGTTTTTACTGTGCATTGCTGTTGATATACAAACTTAAGAAAGTAAGAGTAAGGATTATTTTTTTGTAAAGGAATTGATTGGTGGAAAATGAATCTTAAAACTATTAATCTAGTAATCGACTGAGCTATAGGTGCTTGGGTAATAATCGGTAAGATGAAATTAAATTAAAATATGACCACCATATGTGGGTAGCACGAGGTGAGCTAGCTTAATGTGATTGGTCAAATGTTTGATGCCATGATATTTTCTATGGTTACGTTGTTTTTATTTGGAAATCCACACATTTCGTGCTATATGCAACATATGGCGTTAAATATATATATTTTTTAGATTATTTTTTATACCATTATATATGCGTGAGACTGTCTATTTGAAAATTAATAATGTGCCCAGATATGGATTATGGAAGTGATATCTAACAGCATCCCAAATGGCTCAGAATGCATTTTGAGGAAAAGCAATTATAATTATTCGTCCATTTAAGCAAATACGAGTTCGACATTTGTGTATAAGCTGTAAACAGTACGTTTTGCCGTTGATGAATATTATTTTAACTTATTTCCACATTTTTTTCCTTTCTGAATCTAGTACATGTACACTGAAATGTGAAGAGGATTTTATTATTTGGTATCAGCTTAGGAATTAAAGGTGTAAAATATGCATCTTTAAAGTATATTATGCACCAGAACTTTAAATGTAGGTTTACCTGCATTTATTATTAATAATTTGGTTTACATATAACGCTTATCCCGGGAACACGCGTTATCTTAAAATTCGGAAAGTACGTTTCTTTATGTTGATATATTCTTCAGCCTTTATTTTATGAATCGTGTGGGATTTGCAGTTTCTGCTCTGTCATTGTAATAAAGGGTTTCAAGTAGATAAGTGGAAATTTTGGCGGTTATGCTGTAATTTTGCCGGCATTAAAGGCTACCATTAGTATGGTTATGAATCTATAAAGTAAGCGTTTGGTTTTCAACTTCTAGAATTACATCATATTGCGTGAAAGTGTTTGGAATTGCAATGTAGGAGCAACCATCTGGTGCATTGCACATAGTAATAAGCTAAGCACATTATGCAACTTGTATTAATGTATGCATTATAAGCATCTATGATGGCAAGAAAAATATGCATAGACGATGCATAATCCCCTTAGACAGCAGCGTGATTATGCGTATTAAACTCCTTTTAAGTTTAGCTTCTATTTGATTGCATTTTGTATCATGTATAAGTTAACGCCGTCGTCGACGAAACTAGGCTATCAATGATTACCAAGATTCAGATTAAAAAAACTATTCTTTTGATAACCCTATTCGAGGCTACACTATTTCTTTTACATAATTATCATTGCATGTCCCTTTCTTATATAAACAGCTAGTGTATTAACTTTGTGATACTGTAGTGAGGATGGATTTGGGTTATTAAACTTCAAAATTCTGATAAACTAATTAAACCCTTTATCATAATGTTTAATATTGTACTAACATTGCTTCTTTGTTCTATCACTTTAAAGGAACCATTCATGAATGACGTATACACACATTATAAATCAATTTCCTCAATTCCAACTAGCATTATGTTATGAGTTAGTACTATTCTTAAGATATAAAACTAGAAATACTATGCATAATGTAAATGATTATTTCCGATTTTGCATCAATGTAACTTAGCATTCAGTTTTATGGTAGGTTTCCTTCCATTATTCAGGTTTAATTCACAGTGATTCAAAATGTAATACAACTTTTGACAATAACAATAACAACAACTACACAATTTGCTTGATAATACCGGTACATGATTCATTGAATAGGTTTAAATATCTACTGTGTACTCCTGTAGACATGTTGTATTATTGCATGGTGAGCCGAGCATGTTCATATATGGTCTTATAAGCAAGTATTTTGTGGTATTCAAGAAATCGAATTAGCAAAACCTTATAATAAATTGAGCATGTAGTCCATTTAGTTGATGAAGCGTCACACATGTATACTTGACAAAAGTCGATGGTATTGAGTTAGACTGGGTTAACAAATATGAACCCTATAGATCCATATAAGGATCTAGCTTTAGTGCTCCATGTAATGAACGGTTAGCCACATCAAAAGTTGTTAATTTACCAAAACTTCTTGGACAAAATCAATACATTGATACTGGCATGAGCTCAGAGTAAATTTTAAAAAAAAGCGAAAATTCATGCACTAACTTGTATGGACTAAAGGTTAGTTTAGACCAAGAGTTTTGTCTTTTAGCTCCAGGCTAGCTAACATCCCCACCCATCTTATTCGCCAAAACCATGTAATTAAAAATACAATTTTCAATGTAATGTCTTCAGTCATCTTTAAATATAAAATATAATATGTGATAACTTGCTTTATATAATAAATAAGTAATCAAAAAGAGGCTATATGTCCATGGGCCAAAATGTGGCCACCGTTTGAATATCCCTAGTTTAAACTCTGATATGCACTTTTTTTTGCGGATTTGATCAGTGATAGAAGATGACGTCAGGTTAATACATAGTAATTAAAATTATTGTAAACCTGCAAACGCAATAATTCTAATTAGCCATATTTCTTAGCCCCATCTAGTGGCGTATGAACTTTTGTACTGCATTTTTAATAACTTAATGGCCTTGTGTGAAAGAGCCCAATATTCTACATGCATGCTGCATTTTGAATTAAAGCATGTGCTGCCTTCTGTTAAATGCATTAAACTTGAAATTTATAAATAGTTTCTTGATTCAGAAATGTAAGCGTTTCTGTGTTCAATTTTAAGCCATTTTGTGTTATTTCGAGGTAAACAACGAATGCAAATAAAACTGATAGTCTTATGCTAATTTGTTCGACTAGTCACAGCTATGTATGACGTCAAAGACAGCACGAGCTGCTACTTTGTTTAGCTTTCCTTCAGGCAAATAATAATTGCATGCACAGTGCACTGTTTCTGTTTTGAATACACAATTTTGGCATAAATAAATAAACCCCATAAGTTTTAACCTTTATTCAGAAGCCCATTACAATGTGGGCGCGTTGAATTTATCCAATATTAGCTTATACCTTTGCTTAAATGCTTGTTATTTTTTGGTTTTTTTTAAGGGGGATTACAACCTATCCCTTTCAATGGGTAAATTTTAAACGACACTCACATCCAAACAAAAAGAGATTAAATAAAAATAAAAATGTTTTAAAATAGCTTGATATCAGCAAGTGCATCATATTGTTGTTTTTCAATTTGAAGTTGTAATTTTTTTTTAAATTAATAAACAAGTTTAAAAAATGTCCAATAATTGGCATTCTCATGCTGCACGTGCTGGCAGCATGTGGAAATTAACGGACATTTTTCAAACTTGTTTATTAATTTTTAAAAAAATCTACCACTTCAAAGTGAAAAACAACACTATGATAAACTTGCTGATCCATCAGGCTATTTTAAACAATTTTTATTTTTATTTAATCTCTTTTTGTTTGGCTGTGAGTGTCGTTGCAAATTTACCCATTGAAAGGGATAGGTTGTAATCCCCCTTAAGAGAAATGGATGAAATACAAAAATAACTTCGAAAATAATCGAGTTTGGAATTTTTCTTGAGTCAATTTATGAACGAGAGACTAAATATCAATTTTATAGTTAAAAGAATTTTTAAAAACAAAAAGTTCAATAAATGTAAAATGTTTGCTATGAATGAATTAATGAGCAGTTTAATTATAATTATTATTTGCCATGATACAGATATGAAACGAGGGAACTGTTTGTGTATATCAGATAAAACTAGATATTTTCAAAAGAATTAAATTTGAACTGCGAAAACGTGTCTTGCCATATTGATACACACATCGTAACATCAGTCTCATTTTAACATAGGCCATTTCTGTTATGGTGTGGCCATTCTTTAAGCTCGTATTCATCCAGCATAATCATAATTGTAATATAGACCATGCATGAACGATCTCCAAATTCAAATTATGCGCAGTTTAGAGTCATAACTTATTTGATGCATGTTGAGATTGTTTGAGCAATGCAAATCATGCGAACAAAATTGCGTTATTTATTTAGCCCCATATTTAAACGTTGCGTATGCTAAACAGTGTTCGTAGGCCTACTTGTTGACACATTCTTTTTTCTAAAAAACTATGAATATTCACCGAAATGTAGCTTGACTAATATGATCTCTCATGCTTGCATTTGCCGAGCGATGAATTTAATACCGGTAGGCGAATTTATGGTCTGAATAATACTTTACAGCTAGCTGTTGAGATGACTGACGAGCGCCACATTTCGCATTTATACGACGCGTTGCAGCGTATGAAATGCTCTTAAGTTTTGAATTTGCATGCCACTTTTAATGCACTCATTTAGTTGAGTTTTGGATTACACAAGCCTTCATTAAAATTCAATTGCTGTTTGAATCCGTTTTTTATTATATTTATAAATGGCGAGATTCGTGTGTGGATAATTTGTAGTTGTCCTATCCTTCCATTAACTATTAATTATACTTCTGACAATACATGTTTTCATCGGTGCAAAAACTACACCTTTAAAATATCTGACAGACTCAAAAACAGTACACCTTGATAGCAGAAAGTTGTATTTACACATTCATTCAATTATATTAATATGTTTAATATCTGTACGAAGTATTTGAATTGGAATGCAATGGTTTAGAAATTGCAACATTGCTCGATTCATCATGTATATATATCTCTTGGCAGTGTTGTTCGGGGCCATTTTAAAAAGACGTCCCCAAGAGAAAGTGTGTGGTCTGCTGGCATGTGGACAGGGGAAAACACCATTATGATCGTCCACTAATGATAACATTTTTCAGTTTTCGGATTTTCTGTTCAATTGAGATTTAAAAGTCAGTGTAAAGTGAAATTGACACCAGAAAAAATCTGTAAATGTTAAATTATCCCTAAACTTTGGGTTAATTACCAATTTTATGCTTAAATTTCCCTTCGAGGCCAGTAAATTTCCGAAAATCAGAAAAATCGGGTGCTTGAAAATTTATAGGATAAGCCTTTGTATGTTACAACAAATTTTCTGAACACCCTACTTTTCAAAAAAATAATTAAGGACGTCCATGAGGTGGGGGTGTCTAGGCCAAAATGGACACCATGTGGACAGGGCAGGGGGTGGGTTCAATTTTTGATGGAATTTCGGGGACGTCCATTTTTTGAATGGCTCCTTATTTGAAAGCAGGAGCCTTCGTCACGATGTTATTCAATGCCTCATTTGTTTACATTCGTGTTGAAATGGTTTTGAATGCTTGTTGGCAACCTTTTAAGTGGTTTATTTTCTGCATGTCACATACGTCACTTTGAATGTGACTTCTTTTCAATCCTTCAACAATGTTTATTACTGCCGTACACTATTTGTTTGACGACGGAAACCTTACAAAAGATAACAGCATGCGGTTTAAAATTCAATAACTTCTATCATTTTTTATTTTTGAAATATTGGTAAAGAACCCCTAGTAATTCACCAGTAAACAAATTTTTTGTTTAACATGTATGCATATTGAATTTTAAAATCAAAACTGGGTTTGTTTGATACTGTATATCGAATTTGTCTACATGGTGCAAGTTATTGCAATATTCGTACTGTACATAGTAGTAGTTGCTTCAGTTCTAAAAATTGGGCCAATACACCAATCATTTACCATCACGAAACGAATAAAAGAATAGATATCGTCAACTTGTATATGTTTGGAGTAAATTGCAAAACTACAATGTATATAAATTTGACCGAAATGTCAGGTATCCTACTAGTCTTTTGTACGTTCAATTTTACTTGAGGTTACGGCGAATTGGCATTTCAATTTGCTGCTCAGCTGGATCCTTTAGCTAGTAATGGACAGCTAGGGAGAAGAAATTGTTGAAAGCAAATCGACCACCGATATGCATTATACATGTAGTGGACATACGTACATACACATTGTCACTTGAAATTTCATATCCATAATATGTAATTGGGCTCTTGGGGATGTTAGGACTATCATGTTTTACTTTATTATAACGTGCCATTTCTCATTAAATTTCTTGTCTAAATGACGTGCCATTTAGATGTCCTTGATAATTAAAATATTTTTGTCATAATTAATACAAACATGCATCGTATTTATATCATGAACTCTTTTATTTCCTTGATAAGTGGGATAATGTATATGTTACTTGTATACAGTCGAACCTGTCTATCTCGAAGTTTCTGGAATTCAGTGTATTTTCAATGTATATCTCGAAATATGTTCTTCCAAAACCTCTATTTCTCGAATTTCAAACAAGCCTCAATTTCAAAAATCGGTGTTTCTTCAATAGATAGCACACACACAAAATTTTGTTTGTCCAACTATGGACATATACATATGTATTTCCAAAGTTGAAGTTATGCTAAAAAATTTGCCACTGTGATTACGTATTCCTTGAAATTAATAAAAAACGTCGTTCGTAAAGGTATTTTCTTTTAATATGTATACATAAACAATAATGGAAAAAATTCTATACAATAGACATTTCAACCTGTTTATCTCGAAATTTTAATCCTTACAATAGAATTCGAGATAGGCAGGTTCAACTGTATTTAAAATTAAAGTTTATTTATTTATTTTTTGGAACAGTTGTTAAAGGGTTGGGTGACGTTTTATCCACGATAATAATGGACTGTCATAAACTACATTTCTTAATAGATTTTTTGTAGCTTTCTATTGCATCTGTCATCAAAGAATTATTGCTCTTGAGATCTCCTGGAGACAATAAACTAATGCATAGGCAATGCATTTTATTGTCTGTCATATCATATAATTGTCTAAGTCAAGTACTCCCATTTGCAAAATAAAAATGTTTATGGGAGGGAATAGAATTTTATCTGTTGACCACAGTGTACGGGGAAATGAAAAACAAGAAAACTAATGAGAGCTATACATTTGGCTATTACTTTTGCTGGTGTTCTGTTAATGTTGTTCAGAAAAACAGTGCACTATATGGGGATGATCCGCGTGGTAAACTTTGTGCTAACTTCGTGTATACAAATCGTAACCAAAATATGGTAATCATTTTATTTTATTCTGTTACCTATAATGAATTTCTTAATATTGTTGACAACATTATTTTAAGTTTAAGTTGCACAAATTTAGCACGTATTCTTGCAAGAATAACTACTGGCGAAGAAATGGTAATCTGTTACCCTTTGTCAGATTTATGTCAATGTAAATTTATGCAGTAGGGGAGAGTGAGTAGGAATGGGACGCAGGAGGAATGGGGCACTGCCAATAATTACAAACTTTAATGTATAAAAAACTGGCACTAGTGTTCTGCATTAGTTTATGTAAAAGATGGCCTTCTGATGAAACACTAGAAATCAGGAAATAACCAAAAACTACTAAAAAGTAACTTTTGACTTTAAACATTAAACTTTACTAAAAGTATTGTTTATAGAGATTGTTTTCATATGAAGTACATTAATGTTTATGATATTATGATATTAATGTTTCATAACAATATGTCAGGTCCTTTTAATCCTATGGTGCGTTTGAGACAAAGACTTAGTAAGTGTTCTTGCATTTGTGTTTTTAGAACTTTAGCGTGTCCAGGTCGCACATACAACATTTCTTTTTCTGTTTGTGTTGGTGAGACTTGCCAAGAAAAAAAATGTGGTAAATTATGTATGTGTTGACAAATACTCGCAGCTATAATTCAAATGATTGTTTTCATTGCCATGGCTTTTATTGATACATCCATCTACTAGATCGTTAACAATATGGCATATTTTAGGAATATTGTACATTTACGAATGCAGTATAGGTACTGCATATAGATTTATTGTTTCCTATTTATGTGTTGAGCTACTTTTGTTGTCGAAAGTTTTGAATGAATACGAAAACAATGATTGACATGATGGGAGAGTGGCAGGTAATAATAATAGAAGCTCTGCAATTGAAGCTTTTATACATACTCTTATCTTGATAATTAGCAGCATTCAGGATTAATTTTCCAATGGGGGAAATTGCATTGTTTTCACAGTAAATAATTATGTTTACGCCATGCACCCGCGAATGACATCGGAGTCCTTTTCAATAAGAATTAATTTTTCCACGTGATTAAGCCGTGGTGTTTGTTTTCCGGCTTATTACGGCTGATCAATTATCTGAATCAATATGCATAAATGAGAATCCTGTTCGCCACGTTCATTTCCCAGTCTAATAATACTCTAAAACTAGAAAGATTTTTTTTTTTTTTTTTTTGCTTTTAATATGAAGGTAAATTAAGTAAAGCTATTGTAGAATATGGCGACTTGGTGATTTTATTGCTGTATAGGGCTGTCGTAAACATGCCTTTTGAATGCCTATGAACTCTAGCGTTAGATTATTTGAGTGCAAACGATTATTAGACCTTTATTGATTTCAGTATGTAATTGCTGAATTTAGGCCTGCTCGTTGAAGGATGTAATTAGATTATGTAAAGGAAATCAATGTTGTATGCTTGCTATATAGTTGATTTTATTTCGTTGACATTCCTCCTGCTATGAGAGTAATTATCGTCCCTGCTATCCACATTGTTTTATAGATGTATGGTGAAAGTAAATTGGTCCATCCTATCATTGGACCTGTAAAGTTTCCAGCCCCCTTTTAATTTCATAGTTTTATACACACCATTTTCCATATGCAAATTTTGTTTATTGCTTATGATTGAGGAACTATAAATTACATTTTCGTGCAATTAATGCAACACTATTTTCATTGCGGATGTAAATTTAATTATAGCACTGTTGCAATTTAATTAATTTCAGATGTGTCAAATACCCAAATATTCCACAATGTATTGTGTGCTATAAGTAAAGTTTGCATGCGTCTATTTCGTAGAAATAAATATAGGTTTACGTCAATGTTCAAAATTGTTATTCTATCTTAAAACATTATTACGAAAGTTTAAATGTATAAAGTATTTTGTTTGTTTTGGGGTTTTAAAAGAATGAAAATGGGACGATACAACAAATGGCATCTTCTGTAAATTATTTCCTCAGCTGTCATATGAGCAATTGCCAATTAACCTTATACCATATTGCTGGAAACAAGCTGCTGCTGTGGCACTTCATCAGCAACAGCTTCGTTTAATTGGCGATAGAGTGGCAAGTTTGTTTTTTGTTTAATTACCGAGTTCATCATTTAAAATTTGAATTTTTTTCTATTCTTGTTTCTTTGTTATCGCTTCCTTTTCATGGAAACATAAGTAAGGCCAGTCCTAATATCAACGTTTTTTTGTGTGTTATGAAAACGTGAAAACGTAACATATTGAGGGCATACATATTTCATCGACCAGCCCATGGGAACGACGATTTTATATAAAGACACGTTTTGTTAACAAATGACTTGTTTAAGGGACATTTTAAACGTGGTATCACCTGATTTTAAGTAGCTACTAAGTCAACTACACGTTTTCACTGAATGGGTTCAGCCATATTTCGGTGTACAGAGCTTAAAGGGCAGAAATGCTCACCTTAAATGCTACCTTTAGGTGACATTGTCTTTTTATTGCCTTTTTGAATTGCTTTTATGTCTGCGAGTTCGCCGTTTTATAGTCTTTACTCATGAAACGCTGCTAGAATTCTTTGACGTTTGCTCTGAATTGCAATGACAGTTGCTCTTATGAGCCTAAAATTGCTTGTGATTTCTTCTTGAAATGATGGTGTATATCTATCCAGATTGTTTCTGTAAATTAACTTATTATTATTAATGGAACACCCATGATGGTTTATTACCACCTAATGGACAGCACGTGTCTATTTGACATTGCCCTTGGATTTTACTATAGGCCATACTGTATGTTAGATCGCAATTCACAATGTGTGCGATGTTTCCATGAGGTATCACCATGAAATAGACACATAACACTATTTTCTATATGGCGTCTAGCGGCTACTTCATTTGCCAAAACCTTGAATGTGGAAGTTACCGAATCACTGGCATGTATTTCAGTCGTACTCAATTTCAGGAGAATGCTTCTACATCAGTAGCGACTTAGACATTATTGTTAGATTGAATTTCTACTAAATCTGGACATTTGTCAGAAAGGCTACTTATTCCATCGTCTAATAGCATGCAAAAAGAAGGACCAATGTAAATATGCCCATTTATTAACTTTATAAATGCCCAATGTCCTATGCTGGCATGCTTTCAACCTGGCTATTTTAATTAATTTTTCATATTTTCTTGGCTGTAGTGGAATATTTAATCCTGCCATATTTACAGTATTTGATATCTACAAGTACGAAAATTTGCCAAGTGTACTCAAACTTATTTGCTTCTGTAATAATTTTGTACTTCTGACATCTTAAGGGAATGATATATAAGGTCAAATTAAAGTTAGTGCAAAGTGCATATGTAGTGCAATATTTAATTAACATTTTAATTATTACAGAAATCGCTAATTACTTATAATTCATGCGAATAAATTTGCTGCTAATCCCACGTTGACATTAAAATGCAATCGTCGACATTTTAGATAGGGTTGCGCATAAGTAGATTTGACAATTTATCCTTATCTGCATATCGATTTTACATGCAAATATTTGCTCAGGAGTTTTACTTTCCATTTCAGCAAATGAATAAATTTCAGGCTATATTACAATTTCGTATCAAATACTTTAAAAATGCATTCAGTTTGTATCATGCCGAACTCGCGACTTAGATTTTAGAATTAGCATTTTAAAATAATATCATGCACTATAGTGTAGATTGCAAAGAAAATTCTTAGTAAACCACTTAGTTCCGCCTGAGTGGAACTTTTATCTTAAACGCTTTAAACTTTTGCCACTGATGGCGCTGAGGTCGCGTTAATGTAAATTCCTTCAAAAATTGCCCTCCTCCTCCTTCCAGACCCTCCCCCTTAGCTTATAGATGTCATTAATTTTTGTGTGGAAAATGTGTTGATATACGGCCCATATGCATTCTATCAATTTCACAGCAACCCTCTCGTTACCTATTCCACGATATTTTTTTGATTAACGAAAATTTCCTAACTATGAAGACAAATTCCAGCATACAACTGGTGTTTTACACCAATTTTAAGCATAATTCCCGACTTTTCCGAGGTTTTAAAAATGTGAGTATGTTTGGAACTGGGAGCACATTTCTTCTGGTGTCCATCACCCCTTTCACTGACCTTTCAAAAAACGAAAAATAATTTTTTACAAAGCCAATGTCATTTTCAACAACTCATATGCATGTATGTAAACCTGTTTTGGAAACAATTTTTAAAAATTCGATCCACCTGTAGATCAAATGTATGAATGCGTGTATTACGCTACAACTCGACAGTGTTCGCCTCCGATAAGAGCTATGGATACTGTCTACCATAACCTGAGTATTGAGGACTCGTCAAGTATTAATAAAAGCGAGGTATAGTTGAAATAACAACGTGCAATTGATACAATGACAACATTGAGAGCTATTGCGTTTTCTTCGTCATTTTGCTTTCAAGGTTTAATTTATTCTGCCTCACGCGGCACAAGGAATGGCCTCGAAAAGATGGCGCCGCCTGTCCATGTCACCATGACCTTGCCTGGACATGGTATTCTCGATCCTTGAGTAAAATAAGTGAGGAAGAATTTCCCTGGCGCCCGGATTGTTTGATGCACGTCGACAAGCGCCGGTATTGGCGATCTGTTTTGATATGGAAGAACCGCAGCGTTAATGTTGCCAGTACTCGCTGCACACACGTGAACTGTTCCATATAGCAGCGGCTGACGAGCGTGTAGTTGTTGTGCACACACACACACACAGACACCGAAGACGACCAAGTGCAGATGGTTCACTTTGGCTACATACTTTCGACAGATCGATGCCGGAGAAATAGTCACTGTCTTGAAGCAATGAGATAGGACGCGTGAACGGTATATCCGCTTTCACGGTGAACGTTCCACGCCTTGGGTCTTAAGCCCACCTTCCCGCTCTTCCACACATCTTTAAAAAAAAAAGCCGTAATGAGATTCTACCAGAAATTCTGATCTCCCCGGCTGCTGTGCTGTCAGATGAAAAGCATCTGCGGGAATCGCGTTCCGGTAAACGCAACATGAAGCAGAAGTTGTCTTTATTTGTTTTTCTCATCGGTGGAAACGAAAATGGTGATTTGGCATTGGCGTTGCCCGCCTGCAGAAATAGGAATTTTGTGCGGTAATGCACGCTCGGGTCTACTATTCGGATGATGCCAAACGTTTTTACTTCTCTGACCGGAGTTTATGTGCACTTTTATGATGGGTAAGCAATTCTTGAGTGTGAATTTTTTTCTATCTTTTACTCGTATTGCTTTGTTGTGATGGATTTATTTCTGCTTGAGGTCGTTATTTTTTTGTTGTTTTAAAGTTAAATCGTATTGTTGGATTGCATATGGTGTAAGCAGTATTATATTAGATTCCACTTTTCGTGTTTGAGCATTATGGCTAAACACTTGTTAACTGATACGTGAGGGCGATCTCTTGACTTAAACGCCGTTTAAGTTGATCAGCGAATGGGCTTCAGAACGTGTGCTACACATGTTGTACGAATTTGCAATGCATTCACAGCTAATATTTACGAATATTCATTGGTATATATCGAGTACCAAAGAAGTTAAGAAATTCTGTTGCATAATCACATTGTCGAATTACATATGGTAAACAGTATTATATTATACATTCCACTTTTCGTTATGGTTAAACACTTGTTAATTGATATGTGAGGTTGATCTCTCGACTTAAACGCCGTTTAAGTTGATCAACGAATGAGTTTCAGAACGGCTGTTACGAATGTTTCACGAATTTACACTGCATTTACAAATATGGGTATCGAGTACCAATAGTTAAAGAATTTCTGTTGACACACAATTCTGTTCTGTTATGCATGTTCTGGACATGTTCTATTGCATATGTATTGCGATTATGTTACTTGCTGTATACGATGGTGTCCAGAAACCTTGCATTGAAAATCCAGAAATGTGCTGGAATTTTTTCACCTCGAAAAAAATCGATAACTGTGCTTGAAATTTGTGCTAAAACACCAGAATTTCCTGTCCGCAGTCGATACACTTTTGCTAATGGGAAAATTTCTACAAGAAGTATTTTTTTTTAAATGATCTAGAAAAATTTCTGACTCTTTTCACATGCATAGATTGTTCTAATTAGTCGTGTGACGGGTCCTAGAAAATGTACAAGGAATGAGGCTGGCAATCCTTGAAATATGCTTACATTTTTTCTACTTTTGTAATGTTTCTAATAAGCTATCATCGTGCGTTAATATCACAAATCATGATTTGTATACCATATTTCCGTAAAGGATAATTCTTCTTTCATAAACTCTTTTAATGCTTGTGATTTCCTATAAAGGATGTTTTTAAAATACCTCGACTATGTTGGCAAGTCAAATCGCAATTCATCAACTTCTGTACATTAATTTAGAAATGCAATTCATTTCTTCCAGTAATACAAAACTTAAAAATAAACTATACAGCTTCTCATTTTTGTCAAGCATATGTATTGTTCCTTAATTTGTCACATGTAGTAATAAATTACACCTCGACTTGTGACAATACTCTTTTAGCGGAATGCAATGTATTGTAATGTTAATGACCTACCAAACTGTTTTTTTACGTACAGAATGTACGCCATTGGCTTATTTGAATTTCTAAGCTGTATAATTAAGTACATTAATTTACTGTATTTTCTAAGTGTTAAATTGTCAAATTATTTAGCCAACTAGTAGATTAGCAACTGCGATATTTTGTAGTTTTTTGCCCTTACATTTTTGAAACACTATGCAATTAGATAATTGCCTTTTCAGTAATCAGTAAAGGCGAAAATAGATTTTGCACTTTACTGATGAATTTGTCTAAGCTTACCATTATTCTTAATTTTTAATGAACTGCTGCACGGTCATACAATTTTTAGAAGAGCTTTGTATACAATATACAGCTTATAGCCATTATACTCAGCTTAATACAGAGCTATTGCTCATAGCCTAGGGAAAATTATAAGTAAGCAGTTTCTTGAATTTATAACTCTATATTATAACTTATAATATGGTTGGACGAATTTTTTTTATTTAAACCTGCATGCCCAGCATTTATCTTAACTCTTTAATAAATTGTGTAGGCGTACATGTGCATCGATGCATATAATTATAATAAGTTATAACCGATCCTTATTGCTCAATATGTTCTTCCATATCGGGTATTTCTTAGCGCTGTAATTTATATATATCTAGGGGGGAAATGCATAATTGATGAGGAAAAATGGCAAAATTTTGTGTTAGGAAACTGTAATTTTCATTAAATGTAATCCTATTACAAGAACAAACTTTACAGCATTAAAATCTTGGAGCAGTGGTAACAGATGGCGTTCATCAAAGTTTATTATTTGAATAATGATTTTTTGTAGGTTGTTAGTTTTAATGCCAAAACCGACTTGCGTTCTAGCACATGCTGATTGTATTATTTGAATCGCTGCTTTTCATAGCTTCGAGCTCATACGTGGTTATTACAGAAGTTGCTTTTTTTCAACTCGTAAATGTTTTGGTTTACCTCTCCATAAAACTATAACGAGGCGCAATAAAATGTTTCTGAACGATTCTGGAAACAAAAACATACTTTCACACACCTTGCCCCGATGTATTCTCAAGTTCTAGGATGGCTGTCAGACCACAACTCTTAATCTGAAGTGTTGACTGCAAACGCTTAATAACTGCATATGCTTATAAAGCAAAGGGATTTTCTCTAGCTTTCACAAGGAAAAGACTTTATTTCTGCCTGTAGGACTATACTTGGTATAAATAAGCGTGAGATTCAACACATGGTGCATCTACTTCAGACTATACGTGTCAATAAAAACTAAAGTGACGCTTTTGTTCATACCTTCACTTAAATTGTAAGACGAAGCCGCCTTTTTGAAAAGAGATCCCGTGTATGCTAGCATACCTTAATTGACTTCGTTATTATGCATTTAGACATCCATATAACCCACTTGACTATGAGAAATTAGTTTTCCTACTTGTTAAACTTAATCAATTCGTGCTGAGCCAAGTGTCCATTGCTTTTCGAATTGTTTCGCTTTAGCCAGTGACAGTAAAATGTTCGTAAGAAGGCCAACATATACTATATGTTAATTTTTCATCATGCACATTTTAGAGCTGAATACACGTTGATAGTGAAATCCGTAAGGTTGAAAGGATAAACGACTAATTGCTTACTATATAAGTAATGCGCAACGTTTTGGCCTTCTAAGGCCTTCATCGAATGCTAAGCTTTTTTATAAATGTACAAAGTTGATTAAGTACACTGGAATTCACAATACAAATTACGAAAAATTAAGCTAGGTATGAGACTGCTTAATGAGCTCATGCAAAAATTATTATCATCAAATTGTTCATTCCTTTAAATCGCACTGATGGTATTAGTATTACTAACCACTTGAGGCCATGGAAAGAATATACATGGTGAGATATTTAAGGTGGAATACCTAAATAAAAGAAAACGCAAAATGTTCGAAAGGGAAAATAAATCTCTTACACCCAAGAAAGCTAACAAAATTTGTATGAATCATTTTTTAATGTTAAATGCTATGTATATTTGACTCGCATTTCGATTTCAATTTAATTGCCTCTTACCACAAGTCCGTATATATGTCATCACATTTTTTTTTTTTTTTGGTGGAAGGGGAGGAGATATATTTGGGATTGCACTTTTACCTAAGAAAAATCGCACCTTCAATGAAGAAAAATTGCGTTTTTATCTTGAAAATCGCACTTTTAATACAAAAGTTCAATTTACCTTTTATATTTCTCCGATTTGGTTTTAAATTTGTAAACGTTTTTGGATTTCGAAAAGGGGAATCTATCCCCAAAATTCCCCCAAATATATGGCCTTGTATCACCATGTATAGGAGGTTCATGTGTGTTAGGCATTTTTTAGACTCGCTGTTATTTTTCCCTTCAGTTCCTGATGCTGTTTTATTTTATTTATATTTGGATAAGATCCAAAACACGTTGATGTTTGCACGGAGACAATCCGCTAAAGGATTCAAGCCAAAAGATTATGATTATGTGTAAAACGATGCAAGTTGCATTACTCTTTAATTGCTCGCACTAATGTAGCTTTGTTGTAAAGGTAAACTGAATGGGCTCTTTTCGTAGCATATTAGCCTATAAAATGTAATTTAATGTAAAAACTGCATTATATGCACTTTTCATTATTACTGTTTATACGAGTTCCCAAACTTTAAGGATGCATGTTATGCAGTATGTACACGTAGACTGACTCGCATACAATACACTCAGTAGCTCCTTTGCAGTGTTTCTAAGATAATTAGATGTATATCAAAATTAGCATGCCTTTTTCTGTTTACCATATATTTTTGCTTGGGGTTTGAACTCTAAATAAAATACGATGTTGTCTGGTTGTATACAGCATATGAAAGCATAGGGAGTGAACCAGTTGAGTTTTTCCTAAATTTATCAACGTCACCCATCAACTCTTTGTATCAACATTTTCATTATATTATTATTTACGTGTTTATCTTTTCTAAAAGAAAAGCATTTTCTTCATCATATTTTCGAAGTTTTACTTATGAATATTTAACATGTTTATGTTTAAAATTTCGTAGGTTTGCTTGCATGATGATATGAAAATGTCAGTGGTAAATTATAAACAAGTTTAATTGGTAGGCCATATATTCGTGCATCAGACGAAAAATGGCATATACGGTAATACATTATTCATATATTTCACGCATAGTTATTTAATAATTTACATTATATGTATAGGCCATACAGTAGTAAATCGATATTCACTAGATATTTAAAAACTTAGACGCTAAGTAGTTTTTTTCTCTCCTGTTAGGGTGAATAAGTTTTACCTTATTGAGCTGCGCATACTGTGTGTAATGAGTAAACTTAATTAAACGTCGCTTGGATGTATGCAAATTGTAATTATAAAGTCGTTATTTGTAACATATTCTTTAGTGGCAAACGAATATTCATATTTAATTTCTTTGTTTCATTTCTTTTGTACAGTCTGTGCTGAGTTTTAATTTTCTTATTTGTTACTAATACAGCTTTTAGTCAGTGAATTACATATAGTTAATCAATACTAAGAAGGAAAATTTCCTGGATTTAAAAATAAATGTATCCTGGGTAAATGAATAACCTCTCTAAATGAATAAAATGTGTCGGTCCCAACTTGTGACCTATGTAAAAATGAGTAAACCTCCCTAAAATAATAATGAATAATTTTTATTGCCCCAAATAATTTTGCAAGCGAATATCTACAATGGAACTGCAACAAATATCAAATTAAGATGAGGTATCCACTTAGATTGACACGTTCCTGGTTATGGCATTGAACCACTCAATAAGTACAGATTCCATATCTGACGGTCATTAGACGTTCAACATAGTATATATAGGTTTGTGTTGTCAGATTTGGCTAGGTGCTATGATGACTTCTTCAGTGTTATAGAGATTGTGACTTGGCTGACCTTAATCTTGTAATTTGTCTCTAGCAATGTATGAGGTCCTTGTGCGAAGTGCTTGAATGATTTTTTTTGTACTTTTCCAAGGTATAAACGGACAGAATTTGTCATTGTAGTGTATTGTACGTTGAACCGTACGTTAGACGACATTTTTTTATGTAGGCCTACACAATTATAACCAAATGCAACAGGCAGGGAGATGCAAGGCAATTACTGTACTTGAAATTGCACTAAAATGGTACCCAATAGCTAGTGACTCATCTAGGATTGAAAAAGGGGCAATTCCCTATTTGTCAGCTCTATGCGCGCATGCCTGCTGATGAACCTGTCCAAATGCATATTTTTAACCGGTCCCAAGAGTATGCATTTGGACAGGTTCTACTGTACCCTATATACTTTTAACATATTTTTAATACATGAAGTCATGGCGATGGTGAGATAGAGTATACGGTCAAACCACGCACGTAAATTGGATGCAAATTCATTGTATACTCATATCACAAGTTTGTATTTAAATTAATTGCCATAGCTATTAACTAGATGTGTCACATTACATTAAAGGCAATATAACTGATAACAGCAAAGTGAACTTAAATTGGTGTATTCTTGGTTTATGCGCATATGACCTAGACCTATATATTGTATATTTGGGAGCAATTTGTTTTATATTCATTCTGCACGATGTTTGTTTCTCGGGAAATTCGATCCTGAAATAATGATAGGTTGTTTGTTGTCATGGGACCAATGTTTGTCCGCGGAGATTGGTGTATTTTTTGTTCAATTTTCCTAGCAGTACACAGATCCATTATGGAGAAAATTGAAGCTGTATTCATTATATTTATAATGATATTTAAATCATTTTATTAGCCACGTATTTTCTTTTGTTTAATTCGTCAATCTACTTGATAAAGGCCCATATTTTCACAGATACACATCACTATCTAATTTCAATCTCTCATACAGGGTGTCCAGTAACCTTGGAAATCGTAAAGTTGTAATATGTGCACGACTTTCATCACTATGAATTTTTTGTATGCTTGGGAAATTTCTGCTAATCGGAAAAATGATATGTTAAAAAAAAATACTTTTATCAAATTATCTAAACAAATTTTCACTCTTTGGACAAATATATTGTTGTAATTAGTCTAGGGAGGGGGAAGGGGTCTTGAAAATTTAAAGGAAAGCTTTGAAATCCTTGAAATACGTTTGAAACACGATTTGTTGGACACCCTGTCGTGATGCTATCTTTGTGATTTTATTATGGGTAAGATGAAGTTGTATTCGTTTAAATCCGGCATGTGAAATATGATAGCATATACTATATACAATTTAATATTTGGGCTACAAGATTCTTTGCTATTGAAATAACTTTAAATATTTAGATTAGAAACACTAAAGCTTCGTATATCATATTGTTTGTTATTAAATCCAAATCAATTGGGAACATTGTTGGAATGAATTTAAGGGCAACCTTTGAAATACTGTATAAGCTGCACTTAAAATTAGATCCCCGTCTGGAAGTTCTCTGCCTATAGGGGGTGTTATTGATCCCATATAAAATAAGCCTGCTAGTTTTTATTTCTAATAAATCGGATATCCTATACGTTTATTGGTTCTGGTATGCGCGTGTGTGTGTATATAGGCGTTGGATGTAATACCTTTTGCTATGCTTCCATAACGTAATAATTGCATGCATTATTTATGTCTATATCTCTGTGTACACATTGTGGATCTTAGCACGGGAAATCTCTTGATTTTGCTATAAAGGGTGTCGGTATTAGCACACTTAAGCCTCTGTTGGTTAGATCTTAGTGTAAAATTTAGCTCAAACGTTTGTTGTACACATTGCAAACTCTTGCCTACTTATCTATATATTTTCTTATTTTCATGTGTAGTGTCTTATCTTACTGAATTATTGGAATAATGGGCTATTTATTCTCTTAACCGTAGTAAATGTGTAAGGTTTTGGGTTTGCTTTACAAGAAGACATCTGTTGTCTTATTTGCCATAAAGCCATCATTTCGATCCAGGTATTTGGTTCAGGTGTTTTCTGTGTGTCCTACTGGTGTCGCCGATGAATTTGACCCAACTGATAGGTTAGGTCATGTCATGGCAGCAATAAATTATCGTGATATTATTTCATCAGCAGCAGCAGCGAAATGTTCTTAGGGGACATTCAAAAAGGACGTCCTCAAGAGAAGGGGAAGGGTTGGGGTCTGCTCGGGAAAGTTGGGAATTGTGCTTAACTTTGTGTTACACACCAATTTTATACTGGAATTCCCCTTAGAGGTCAGGGAATTTTTGCTAAGCAGTAAAATCTGGAATATTGCCATGGAATTGGTAGCGAGGCGGGTGCTTGATAGGCCTTTGTATGCATGTTCTAACAAAGTTTCTAGACTGTCTACTTTAAAAAAAAATAATTAAGGACTGTGAGGGGAGGGAAATCTGGGCTAAAATCAACAGGGGACAGGAGGGGGGAGGAATAGGTACATTTTTAAAGGCATTTTGGGGACGTCCTTTTTGAATGGCCCCTTTATGTCGGCCAACTGGGAAGTTGGCAAGTTGCATGGGTCTAAACCTACTTGCCCTTCCTACTATAGGTATATATGCATGTTAGCTTCACTTAAACTTATTATGTTGAAATGAAAATATCCAAAAATCGATGGCAAAACCAAACAGGGTGAGACGAGCACTAAAATAATCAAAATTTTATTGAAAATAGCTCCCATATGATATATTCCTTTTATATTATGCGTTGGAGACTTATGCCCTTATCTACCCGTGATATGCATTTCAATTTTGCCCATTTCGAACCATTTTCTCAATGAAAGATCGATCGATCCCCCATAATTTTGTGGGGGTTTAATCTCAATGAGTATTCTAATAAGTAATGTAGTGCTCGTATAACCTCTTTTGCAGATAAAATGATTTGCATTCACTTCTTTGAGTATCACTCGTGGGGGTGTTTTGCCCCTCCACACTTCCTAGGCCTGCAAATCTCTTGGGAAATTTACTTTACTTAGAAAACTTGAAAGAAATGTAGATGGAAATGTGTGTATATAAATAGCACTAAGTACATACACTAAAGTGTTTACCTAAACCCGATTTTCAAAGTACAGGTATGTGGTTAACGCTTGGTTAATTCCTTTAGTCATTTGACTGTCATAGTTTGCCCGCTCCACCGAATCAATACTTTTTAGATTTTAAGCTATCTGTAAACATAATCCCTTTCCAAAATATCTCTGAAACTAATAGGCGAAACAACGTGTATATTATATTTGAGTGTGATGAACACCAACTGGGATATTGCTAAATGAAATTGTTTTAGTTCATCTTAGTTGCATAAGTTCTGAGAAACCCATCTGAAGTAAATAAAAGCTAATTTCGTGAACTATCTAGAAATATTGTCTCACTCATTGGAAAGGTATCGGGGTAGTTGATAGTGGAAGCGGCTCCATGAAAATTTAAAAGTGATTTGAAGATTTGTATCACCAAATTTACTGGACATCCTGTATTAGCAGTTGGCATTTGTACAAAATTAATCCTTATTTTTTTTTTAAATGATTTCTCAAAAATGTATCCAATGTTGTAGCCGAGTCTCATTCGGAAAACACCGGTTAAGCCGGCGAGCCAGATAAGACTGATTCTGCTGTAACTTGCTATTATATTTTGGAGAAAAAAAAAATCCTATTTATGGCACATGCTTTCATTTCCTATGACGCTTTATCCTATGTTTGCTCGCTGCGCTTCTGGTCATGTGTGGTTAGGTATATAATGGAATTTCGTGCAGACTGCCGGATATTCTCAACACGATATTAATCACTCCCTGAGTGTCTCTTCATTGATTTGCCACGCTTAATTTGCAGATTACATCTCGCGAGACTTAATTAATTTGGAAAGTTAGAACTTTTCGCACAGTGAAACAAATAAAGTGACTTTCTAATCTCTACAGCTTCACAATAATAATTCGGACTCGGTGGTATTAATGCAATTTTATTATGATTATTGAAAGCTTGCACAACATATAAATCTAGTGTTGTACTAATCTGAATTAGATTAAATGTTTTGGTTATGAGGAATTAGTATAAATCAGACAGACAAAGTTGCGAGTTAGGCAAAGGGCTCAATCCTCATCATAATGCCCTTTGGTGTATTTTAGAAAAAGCTGAATTCTGCAAGGATCCTTCCTAATGTACGTTAACTCTCGCGAGTTACTCGTCATGCATCTCGTATTCGACAAAATTTCCCAAACTTAGCTTTCAACATTAAAAACCCTGAACATATGCGTCTCGACAGCTGCTCTCAAAATTCGAACATGGTTTGTAATTTGCGAGCTGTTATCAGTGACAGCTCTCGAACAATAGCACGTGCTACATTGAGAACTGTTATAGAGAGCATCTCGAGAGTTTCTCTCGCGTGGGAAAACACATATAAACTAAGAAAGTAAATTTTAAAATGTGATCCCGATTTTCCTGTGAAAATTCAACGATTTTCTTACATAGCAAAAACAAATGCTCGAGTTCAAGTTTGTAGTGTTTGTTTTTATTATGAAATACATAGTTCCTTCTAAAGATAGATATATGAATATTACCTTGAGCGAAAAATTATTTATTCATGCTTTTTTTTTTTTCACTATACTGCCGAGTTTTGTTGACATTGTAAAGTTGGCCTGCTTCCAACAACATAAAAAAATCGTTTGCTTTATTTGGCTGTTATTATAAATGTGCTGCTTGTTATGAAACTATTTATTATTATTATTATGTATTATTATTGATTTTATCGGTAGCATAAAAAAACTGGTTTTTTTTCTTCATTTCTTTGTTTGTCAATTTCCTCTTCAAAAGTGGTTAAATATTCAAGAAGAGGATTTCCTTCTCCATTGTTTCATGTTTGTTTTATAATGTGGAATAATGGTTTAACATTTGATTAAGCTTTTAGTTTTGAAAAAAGAAAAAGAGAAAAACGATGTACAGGAAACGAGTTCTTTCTTAGTTTTATATTGATTATTTATAAGGTTCGGTGAGGTTCTAGAGTGGATTCTTATGTGATCGAAAGTATTTTTTTAAATGAAAAAAACCCGTCATTCGTTCCATTTTATTGTAGACATTAACCCTAATTGGATTTTTCAAAAATGCACAGCCCAATTTCTGTTTTCTTGTTTTATTGATTTTTATATAATTCTCCATGTTGCAAGAGTGTATACCTGCTTCGTTGGAAACTAAATAGCTGCCCTGTAATGTACCTATATATTTTATTCAGTAGTGTAGTTATGTGCTGTATATTTCAATCAAAGATGGTCAGCGTATTTGGTGGCATGATTTCATGCTCTGATTAAAGTAATTGATAGTTTCAAAATAAAAACGCATGAGTGTACTAGTATTATTTATTGTGATCAAATCTAAACAATGCCCTGAATTCTATTTCTCAAATTACATCGAGTATCTTAGATTTATGAAATGTTATTTGGGTACTATGAAGTTATCGGGCCTCAATTTACAGAGGCTATGTATACAATGTCAGATCGGATCCATCATAC